>JASDQU010818834.1:81835-101713 GCA_032191745.1 Picea mariana | reverse complement strand
TATATTTTGTTATTTGGTTTACGTTTAGTTTTATTGTTTTATATTAAGTTTCGTTTATTGTTTAATGTATGTTTTTATTTAAATGTTTTTTATTGTTTTTTATTGTTTTGTGTTTTTATAATCTATTTTATTTGTATTATATTTTAATTATCTTAATTTATATGCATTTTTTATTTAATGTTTGTTTATTATTTATATGTTTTAATATGTATGTTTATTATAATTTGTATTTGTTTTATTTAATGTTTAATTAATAAACACTAACCTTATTACTAATTTAACAACTAACTTAATTATTAATTAATTAATTAATTAATAACTAGTCTAACATTTTTTAATGAAACTAACTATAGTAATTTTACTACTAACATTATTAATCTATTGTTCTTTTTGTTTATCCTAAGTTTGGTTTATGCAGGGATGAGTGGCGAGCGAGACGTACTCAATGGGTCAGAAGAGAAAGGGAGTGAGGGTGCAACGGTGGATGGAGGATGGATCAGGGTGATGGAGGATCGAGAAAAGTGGATGGAGGGGGAAAATGGAAACAACCAAGAGACCAGCAAGTCTGATGTCTTCATCACGGGGGAAATGCCAAATAGAAGCTGAAGAATCGGGTTACCTATGATCATAGAACCCCAACAGTAGGTATTCTTCCCACTTCTTAGGTTTATGCATTACATGCATCCTTAACATGTCCTCTAACACTTGGTTTACCCTCTTTTTCTATCCATCAATTTGAGGGTGACAAGTTGTACTAAATAGAAATTTAGTTTCAAAACCAGCAAACACATATTTCTAAAAGCTTGAAGTAAATTGTGTATCTCTATCAGATATGATCTCCTTAGGCATGCCATGCAACCGAAATATTTATTTCATGAAAATACTGGCAATATCTATTGCCTTGCAAGTTGACTTGATGGAAAAAAGTGAACATCCTTCCTCAATTTGTCCATAACTACCATGATGGCATCAATCTGTTTGGATGATTTTGGTAATAATGTGATGAAATACATGGAGATGGTTTCCCATTTCCATTCTGGGATTAGTAGGGTTTGCAACAGACCTGCCGAATGTTGGTGCTATGCCTTAACATGTTAACATTCTAGACATTTATCCAAGTAATTAGCTATGTCCTTCTTCATTCCAGGCGAATAGAATAGTTTCCTAGTGGTTGTTATCATCTTCTGATAACCAGGATGACCAGTATATGGTATTTTGTATAGTTCATCCATCATGAACCTCTTCAAGTCATCACATTTTAGAATATACAACCTAACTTTGTAAGTTAGCATGTTGTCATTTAGCAATTGATAACCTTCATACTTCAACCTTGTGGGCTCTTGTTCTAAGTACAATTTTACAGTCTCGAAAAATGCATATGTTTCTTGTGCACTTTTGACTCTCTCCCTGACATCTGTTTCATAGGTGATTATAGCTTCCAAGTGAATCACTTCCATACTTCGGCTAAGGGCATCAACCACCCTATTATAATTTCCCTTTGATATGTTTGATTTCAAAATCAAACTCACTAAGGAGAGCCATCCATCTAGCTTGTCTAGCATTGAGTTTTGGTTGATCAAACATATACCTCAACCCACTATGGTCTGTCATAAGAACAAATCTCCTACCTGGGAGGTAATTCCTCCACATTGTTAGGGGATTCCCTATGGAACCCAATTCTATATCATGGGTCACATAATTGATTTCATTCTCATTCAATTTTCTAGACTCGTAACAAATTACATGTCCTTCTTGTATAAGGACTCCTCTGAGTCCTTCCTTGCAGGTATCTGTACACACAAGGAATTCCTTGTTTGGGTCTGTAATCTTCAGCATAGGTGCATTGGTTAGAAGGTGGTTCAGCTCTTGGAATCTCTCTTAACATTCTAATGTCCAAAATAATTTAACTCCCTTTTTCCTAAAGGGAGGTGATTGGGAAATCAATCTTGGGAAATCCTTTTATGGACCTCCTATAGTATCCTTCTAGGCCCATAAAGGATCTGATATCAGATACATCCTTTAGGGTAGGCCAATCCATAATGGCTCTGATATTGTCATGATCAATTGCCACTCCTTCAGAAATAACATGGCCTAAGTAATGGACTTGTTTCTGGAAAAAGTCACACTTACTAAACTTAACATAGAGTTGATGTTCTCTTAGCACTTGAAGCACTAGTTTTAGATGTTATTCATGTTCTTTCCTATTCTTAGAATATAATAGGATATCATCAATGCAAAACCAATAAAAATATATCTAAGAATTTACTAAGTTCATTATTCATTAAGCACATAAAAGTGGTTGGTGCATTGGTTAGCCCAAATGGCACCACCACGAATTCATAGTGACCATATCTTGTCCTAAAGGTTTTTTTGTGGATGTCTTCATCCATAATTTGGACCTGATGGTATGCAAACCTCAAGTCAATCTTGTATAAAATTGTAGCACCCCATTTATTGGTCAAACAAGTCATTGATTCTTGGCAAGGGATACTTATTCTTAATGGTCATCTTATTGAGTTCCTTATAGTCTATGCACAACCTGAGTGTGCCATCCTTAGTTTTCAAAAACAAGGCTGGTGCTCCCCATGGAGACACATTAGGCTGAATGTATCCTTTCTCCATCATTTCCTTTACTTGTAGTTTGAGCTCAACTAGCTCTGGTGTGCTCATTCTATAGGGTGTTCTAGACACTAGCACCGTTCTTGGTGCAAGTTCTATTGAAAAGTCAATATCCCTTCTTGGAGGTAGTCCTGGTACCTCTTATGGGAATACATATTTATACTCTCTTAATATAGGATGCTCCTTTAGGCTTGGTATGTTGTTTTCAACAGAGTCCAACACTTATATTGCATACAAAGGGAATTATTTTCTGTAATATTTCTTTAATTGAAGGGTTGATATTTGTCTCATTGAGACATGATTTTGAATCCCTTATAGGGTTATCTTTCTCCCTTCTTCATATTCACACTCCAAAGTTTTATTGTAACAATCTAACTTGGTCTTAGGAAAGGTTGATAAAAGAGAAGGTTTCATTCCTCTCTTTAGTAGAGGTTTAAATAAGCCTCTCGGGTAAGATAAGGTGTTACCCCTTTAAAAGTTCTCTAACAAGGTTTTTATGTGACTCGTTCATGAGCCCAAGCAGGACAAGTGTTGTAGGCATGCTCTGATGCCAATTTGTAACACACTTGAACCCTAAGTACCCTTTCTAGTGATGGGGCATAAAACAGTTTCTTACTTTAGTCATCTCAAATCATCTCTTTGAGGTCTCCATCCTCTTATACTCAACCATAGCTCTCTAACGAATGTTACCAGACTCAAAATCCAGCTCTGGATTGCAAGTTATGGTCATGGGCCACGTGGTGCCCATGTGTCTCCACCTCATTCGTACCCTCCTCAATTTCCTTCATCCATGGGGGAGGTCCATCCACTGTCCACTCCAACGGTGGATCATGATTCTCATTTAACACACAGGCTAGAGGGGATTTCGATGTTCGACACTTCGGCGCTAAACACCCCTCTTTCCTTCATGTATGTATATCCTTCGGAGTCCCGAATAATCCCAAAGGATCACAGAATCTCTCCATGTGGCTCCGACCTTCAGGCCTTTCGACTTATCCACGATATTACACCCCAAACCTTCAAATTCCCGAAGCCTCGGACTCTCGAAGGGTCCACCCTCACATGTAGTGGTGTATTAAACATGGAGGCAAGGAAAGGTGGGTCCCAAGTACTTCACTCGCAAAATGGACAAAGCAAACATGTGCTAGTGGTGACACGCAACAAGGATTGAGATGACATGTGACCCCTACAATGGATGACATGTGTCACTTTATAATGGGCACATAGGGTCTATGAAACGTGAAAATCTAGGTGACACGTGGCACGTCAATCGTGGGTCCACGTCACCCCAAACTGATAGGCTTCCAATCCCTTCGATCTCACAGTCAAGGTGTGTCCACGTAGACCCTTGGATCTAAGGCCTCTTCTACTTCGTAACTTTGGCGTTCAAGGGATTCATGGTACGACTTCCTCCTTGCTCCCGAAGTGGTCAGCGTCGGGATGATCATGGTCTAGATATAACGGTCAGGGGAGATCCCGAAGGGTCCCTAGATCTACGAGACTTGTTACTTCATAGATCTAGCCTTCGGGGGTTTTGGCGTGATGGCCGCTCTACTCTCCCGAAGCAGGACTTCATCGAAGTATCGTACACGGGCCCCTCTGCTGGTTAATCAGACGGGTAAGAGGGGTTCTCAACGAACTCCCCATATCCATGGCTCTTATCACTTCGTAACTCCGACATTTGGGGAGTTTGGTGCTATAACATATATGTTCTCCTGAAGTAGGACTTCACCAGACTTACCTCGGCATATATCTAATGAACAAGGGGACTCCTCAATACCCTAGGATCTACAGCTCGTGTTACTCTGCGATGGATAAATGGGTTAGGGTTTAAAGGTGAGGGAGATATATCTGCCTTGTTTAGGGAAACTGCCAGACGTCATTCAACCTCATGGCTAACCGTAACAATAGGTTTCCTTCGATCGAATTGCAAATGGTAACGTTGTAATACTTCAAAGCTTCGAATCCATAAAGGCTTAGCTCCTTTCGATCCTAGTGCAAGGTTCCCAGACCTTGGTCATATGGGTCCTCCAAAAACTCTCTTGGGATACGCTCTAATCTCTTAACCGTGAATTGGTTAATTTCTGAAGGAGGCTCCCTTATTCCATAGAGTTTGAAATTGGTACTCCCGCGAAGGTATATTTGAGAGGTCGACAGGACTTAAGCATTGTAGTTAATTCTACCTGACCCTCTTGCAGACTCATGACCCATAACTCTCTAGCTGCTAAGTTGAGGTAAATAAAAGACCATTTAGAAGCATGGGTTCACAGAAAGACAATACACATTTATACCTTAATCATTCGACACAGAACTTAGCCATAGACATATATATATATTCAATCATCATTTCCATTTCAGTACACAGAGTATGAAAATACTTATCAGAAACTAGAAATCGTGAAGCGATTGCTGAAAGGGATGCTTTTTTCCACCCAACCATAGGAAAAAACACTCCCAAACAGATTTATGGGTTTCCACCCCAGAGATAGAACATGATTCTTTGAGAGAGACTCGTTATTTTTTCTCAACGACAATCAACGACAGAGGTTACTCTCCTCCTCCCACAGGATCTTGACAATTGGTTTTCTCTGTACCAAGCAAGGAGGTATGCAATGATTACTTCTATAGTAACTTTTCAGCCCCGTTTATCATCTTGGACTGAACACCCTACCTGCAACTTCTTACGCCCATAACAAGATTATTTCTCAGTTCTTCCTCAAACCAAAGAGTTGCAAGTGCTATTTTCTCTTCTTGAGATTGGTCTCTCAACTCTACTTCCTCGCGGATATGCCTATGCCCATGAATTACCTCTTTTGTTTCCTTCCCCAACAAGGTTGCATGGGTCTGAATCTCCATCTCGTGGTTAGGTATAGAAATCTTGCAGATGGGTACTCTACCCCATCTCCTCATTAACTCTTGAGGAGGACTCTTCCAGCTACCAGTCTAACTAGTAATTCATTTGGGTCAGAGGACTGTTCTGGTTTTGAGCCATTAAATCCAGTAAGGTATGGTTTGGTTGGGGGTTATCTCAACCATTTATGGTTCCCCTCATCATCTCTCTCATAACACCATGGTCTATCTTGGAAAACCCCCCTTTCAACAGTTATGCAACACTATCCATTTTCTATTAATAACAGAAAATACATACATTATGTTTTATAACAAAAGTATCATCAAATCCATCTTTCACACATATTTAATCTACCACAACCTTTGGACAAATTATATTTATATTTACAAACTGGGGGAAACATGGGTATTACAAATGTGTATTGGATTTTCTAGGATTAAGCATTATAAATATTGTGTGCTACAACTTGAAATTTATCAATCATACATAATCATAAGTTTAATAATATTCAATGTTTAATAATGTGTAATTTGAAATTTGAGAGGTGATACGGATTTATGAGCAGACCGAAATGATTAACAAATTGAATATCATAAACATAAAGATAGGAATAATAAAAAAAATATCCAGTGAACAATATCTTCTATTAAATAATGAAATAGGTTGAAACTGTAAAACTGCAGAACCGAAACTTGCTCGAATGGTGGTATATATCTATGAGAAGAGATGTGGTTGCTATGCGCATCTGTCTAAGCAGAGTGTATGAAAATGAGGCTCCATAGGCCTTTTTCATATTATTCATGAATTCCAAAACCCTAGATATACAAAGACCTAACCCTAGAAGTTGAAACGCCAAAATTCATTTGGGCCCTATGGGTAAGTTGGTGTAATTTGGTACCGCAACTTCCTAGGGTCGTAACTTTTTCATACGACCTCTGTTTTAGGTGCGTGATATCCCGTTAGAAAGGTATTTCATAGAACTACACATTCTGTTGTCAGAATCTAACTCAGTCTACAGTCTGATTATGGCGAGTAACAAAAACAACGTTTGGGGCCCCAAAATAGCGCTAGAATTATAGAAAGATGTTATGAAATAAAAACATACAAAATAATCTAGTTGGATTAGGCGAGAGGCCACTCGTATCCACCTGGAGAATGTGTGGGGCTTCAGAAATCCCCAAAAATGTAGAAATAACAATTATAAAGTAGTACAAAAGGACATGCTGAACCAAAAACATACAAGATGATCCAGTTGGAATAGGTAGGTGGCCACCAATATCCACCTGGATCAATCCTCCCCCCTTAGGAAGAAATGGTCTCCATTGCGTTGATTTCCCCCATCAGGTGAGGAAACTTCTGCTGAATTTGGCCCTAGGTGAGCCAATTTCCTTGGTGTAGGAGTTTCCCTGCCTTGACAACCGAATAAATATGGATCTGTTATTGGCGAGTGCCCTTGACCTGTGTGTCCACTATTTGATCAGTGGATGCTTGTTCCATGTAGTCAGGGTTGAGCTCTGTGGGTGCCACTTGTTCGAAAATCTTAGAGGTGTCCAATAACGATGGAAAATATAGCCAAAGGAGGTCCACATTGAATACTGGATGCAGACCAAGGAAGGGTGGAGTGTTGAGCTCAAAAGCAGTTCTACCCACAACCTTGGTGATAGTGTAAGGCCCATAACGAAGTGGGAGAATCTTTTGATGGGGCCCGGTGAGACTCTCCTTCTGAAAATGTAACCAAACTTTATTGCCAACCTGAAACTGGTGTCATACCTTGTGTTGATCATGGCGTTGCTTGTACTTAGCATTGGATTTCTGCAAAATCTCCCAGACCTGTTGGCAGATGTGTTGAACCCGCTCAATTAATCTGGTGGATTTGTTGATCGCAAACTAATCAGGGGAAGAGTCTATCTGTGCGGTGGCAAGAGGAAGTGCAACATCAATGGGTCCCAAGGGTTGGAATCCCAGACCCACCTGAAATGGGCTATGGTCAGTGTAACTATGGAGAGCTTTGTTGTAACCGTGTTGGACATATGGGAGACTCTCGTCCCATGTACAGGGATGTTTAGAATTGTACATGCGTAGGATGTGCACAATTATTTGATTGACGACCTTGGTTTGGCCATCGGTTTGGGGGTGGAAAGAAGTGGATTTTGTGATCTTTTTGTCCAATAGAGACCAGATACTCGACCAAAAGGTGATGAGGAACTTGCTGTCTCGGTTAGAGATGATGGTTTGTGGTATCCCGAAGTGGACCCAAACTCGTTCAAAGAAGATCTTGGCAGTATATACCACTGTGAAATTCTTCTTACGGGCTATGAGGATGGATATCTTCAAAAACCGATCAATGACCACAAACACACATTCATTTATGTGCTTGGTGGACGATAACCCAGACATGTAATCCATTGATATGGATTCCCACGACTTCTTGGGAATAGTAAGAGGGGTGTATAACCCTTGGTTCTTGATGGTTGGCTTGGAAATGGAACTGGCAGTGAAGGATCTGATATACTTGTTGTCATCCTACCAAAGTTTTGGCCAATAGAAATGTTTCTTAAGAATGGCCGTAGTTTTCTCTACGCCAAAATGTCCTACCACCTGACTGTAGTGGGATTCCCAAATCAGCTTTGCATGATCACTTGTAGGAACACAGAGATGGAGTAGGTGGCATAAGAGTTTGTTCTGAATGTGAAAATCAGTGGCAGTGGCACCTATACCCAAGAGAGGATATGTGGTGGCGAAGTGTGGATCTTGCTGATAAAGTAGGGGCCACTCTGATGTTTCATGTCCATGGGAATGGAGCATAGTGGTGAGTGCAACGACAGGAGGCCGATTGAGGCAGACAATGACAGGATTGGAGATACCTATATTATACTTGATGTTGATATGGAACTCCTATAGGTAGCTGGACCACTTATGATGGCGATCATTCTGCAATTTTCCTTATGTTTGTATGAACTATAGAGGCTTGTGATCAATGTGTATGATCGTCTCTTTCCCCAGAATGTAATGTTTCCATTGACGACATGATTGGAAAATGGAATACATTTCCTTGTTATAGGTGGGTTATTTCCAGATAGTATCAGAGAGTGTCTCACTATGGTATGCCACAGGATGCCCGTGCTGAGTGAGAATTGCGCCCACAACATAATCGAATGCATTAGTCTTAATCTCGAATGGTTGTTGCATATCGAGTAAGGAGAGTACTAGAGATGAGCACAAGCAATGTTTTAGATTATCGAATTCTCGTTGCTTCTCCTTCCCCCACAGAAACTTGTCCCTAGCACCTCCCTTGGTCACCTGGCTGAGGGCCCAGGCAATATGGGAGAATCCCAACACAAACTGTCGGTAGGAATTGGCTAGTCCCAAGAAGCTCTAAGGCTCAGTTAGTGTGGTCGGGGTTGTCCAGTCACGGATGAATTGGATCTTAGTTGGATCAACATGTACCCCATGCTCATCAACAATGTAGCCTAGGTATTGGACCCTGTTCATGCCAAATGAGCATTTTTCCAAGTTGGCATAAAGCTTGTGCTGCCGTAGAGTGCTCAAAACCTGTTGAATATGCCGCATGTACTCCTCCCACGTTCTGTTGAAGATGAGGATGTCATCCAAATATAATACCATAAAGGAGTTTTTGAATGGTCTCAATTCATCATCCATCAACCTCATCAAAGAGGTTGGTGCATTTGTTAAGCCAAAGGGCACAACTAGCCATTTGTAGAGACCTTCTTTAGACTTGAAGGTTGTCTTCCATACATCAGTTGGTTCGATGGGAACCTAGTGGTAACCAGACTTCAGGTCAATCTTGTTGAAGAACTTTTCCCCCTTGAGCTAGACAAGAAGGTCATCAATCCCAAGAATGGGGTATAAGTTCCTGACTGTGATTTTGTTTAAGGCTCTGTAATCAATGCAGAGTTGCCAAATCAAATCCTTCTTCTGCACCAGTTCCATCGGGCATCCACAAGGGGAGGAGCTGGGTATAATGTGCCCATTTTGAAGAATCTCTTGGATCTGACGCCTGATTTTTCCATTCTCCATCAGCGAGCACCGATAGACTGGTCCATTAGGTAGGGGTGCACCGAGAGTCAGATCAATTGGATGCTTGACTTGGTAGTGTGTTGGTACCCATGTAGGTGAGGCGAATATGTCTTTATATTCTTCCATGATCCCATCCACTTGCTTCTAATGTAAAGAGAGACATTGTGTAGAGGCCACGGATGTGGCGACGACCTTATTCTTACTATGAGCATGGATCACAAAGAGGATGAACTTATCAGTCTATGAAATGACCTTACTGCATTTCTTAGCATAGATTAAATAAATAGCAGTAGGCGGTGCCACCTCTGGGACCCTGTACAATTGTCTACCCAAAGTAATAATAACACTGTGGGGTTTAGACTCATACACAACATAACGCTTCCACAAATATGGTTGTCCTAAAAGAACATCACAAACTTCAAGGGGAGAAATATCACACAGTACCTCATCTTTGAAAGGCTTAATGTCATAGGGAAGACGACATTGTTGGCTGACACGGATATCTTTTCCTTGACGAAGCCAATCGATGGTGTAGGGTTGCGGGTGCAGTGTCATTGGCAGGTCCAGCCACTTGACAACCTTTGTTGAAGTCAGATTCTTCTGACTACTGATGTCGATAATGAAATGAATAAGATCCCCCTTGACCCACATTTGCAAGTGAAAGAGGCGTTCCCCTTCCTCTGGTTCTTCTGGTTTGCTTGGCCAGACTTTGGTCGTAGTGATCGTGGCACTGGGTTCAACATCGATAATCCGCTTCCCTCCTTTAGGATTTGACTTAGAATCGGAATCGACCTCTGACTCAAAAGCCTTCATCTTGACCATGAGATATTGCTTGGAGTGGCATTCATCGGTGTTGTGCCAAGTACTTTTACGGTACTCACACCATTTTCCCATGTCCTTATTCGTCTTCTCGTTTCCCTTATTTTGTTGCGGCTTGGATGGATTTTCCTGAGGGATACCATCTCGAATTGTTACCTTTATTTATGGTTTGGGGTTTTATTTTCCCTACTTCATATGTGAGGGGTTTGCAAATCCAAACTCTCGTTGTTTCTGCTTGAATTTCTGCTTGATCTTGACAGTGTATCTATAAGTCGTTCCCAATGAGGCGATGTCCAGGAAATCCATTTATGTTTGAATATATCTATGAAAACAGCCATGGTATTTGAGCACCAGATGACGCTCAGAATATTTGATACCTAATTTGATATTTGAAAATATTGGTGAAGTCTGGTACTGTCTGTTCCATTTCTTGACGTAGGGTGGTCCATCTGGTGTACTGGTCCTCGTAGCTTCCAACAGTTTAGTATTGTTCTTTAATGGATTCTCGGAAGGAATCCCATGTAGGGGCCACCAAAAAAATTTCAGATTCCTTCGTGACCCTTTGCTCAGAGTAAGTATCCCACCATTCTTTAACGTGGGGAATGACCTTGAGGAGTGAAAAAGTGATCTTTTCCCTATCGGAAAAATTGTGGACCAAAAAAATATCCTTCGAGTAGATTCAACCNGGAAAAATTGTGGACCAAAAAATATCCTTCGAGTAGATTCAACCATTTATATATAACATCCACATCTATTAGTCCTTCAAATATTGGAATATCAAAATTTACATGTACCTTGAAGGGGGTTGCATGGCTGCTTGATGAAGATTCTTCTCCCGTGGAAAACCGTCGAAGGATCTACGTGAAGTTTTCCATCATTTCATTCCTTTATCGCATGAGGGATTCCTCAATAAATATTTTAATAGGATATCCTACTCCATCATATTTATTTTCATCTCCCATGGGTTGTTTTCGGGCTCAGTGTGACCGATCTAGTAATGGATCGATTGGTTTGAGTCCCAACTTCTTGTACCCAGACCTTATCGGGGTCATGAACGAAGAAAAATAAATGAAGAACAGACAACTCTGATACCACTGATCTAGATTTAGGAGTGGAACGAACTAATTAAGAGACTGACTACCATAAATAAAGAGATAGGAAGAATAACACAAATTTCCAGTGAACAATATCTTCTATTCAATAATGAAATAGGTTGAAACTGTAAAACTATAGAATTGAAACTTGCTCAAATGGTGGTAGCTATCTATGAGAAGAGATGTGGTTGCTACGCACATCTGTCTGAGAAGAGTGGATTACAATGAGGCTCTAGAGTCCCTTTTCATATTACTCATGAATGCAAAAACCCTAGACATCCAAAGACCTAACCCTAGAAGGTGAAACACCAAAAGTCATGTGGGCCCTATGGGTAAGTTTGTGTAATTTGGTACCTCAACTTCCTAGGGTCGTAACTTTTGCATATGACCTTTGTTTTAGGCGTGTAATAGCTTGTTGGAAAGGTATTTCAAAGCACTACACATTCCACCATTAGAATCTAACTCTATTTGCAAAATATCTATGGAGAGTAAAAAAAACAACGTTTAGGGACCCAAAACATCCCTAGAAGTACAACAAGATGTGCTGACATGAAAACATACAAAATAAGCCAATTGGATTAGGAGAGAGGCCACCCGTATCCACCTGGAGAATGTGTGGGGCTTCAGATAGACCCATGGGCTTCAGATAGACCCATAAGTGTATAAATCACAATTATAAAGTAGTACAGAAGGACGTGATGAACAAAAACAGACACAAGGAGCCAGTTGGAATAGGTGGGTCGCCACCAATATCCACCTGGATCAACAGGTTCATTGATATGATCATTTTCATGAGAAAATAGTTTTTAAATGATCATGAGATGATATTTTAAAAATGTTTTAATAAATATCTAATTTCAACATTTATCTTAAAAGAGTATTTTTCAAATTGTTTAATTAATATTTAATTCAATGTACTAATATTTTTAGAACTATGTCCAAGTGAGGATCCCATGAATAGTATTATCATTAAGGAGGATCTTGTGGGAGTGTCAGTTGTCTCTTCTTGAATCATATTATTCGCGTTGAGGTGGATCTCGAGGAAGGTTCTACCGACCCTTCCTTTTTCATAGTATGCTGTTGTGGGGGAGCATGGGAAGGGTCATCCGACCCTTCCTCATGATCAATTATTTCATCAAGGGAGATCTTGGGGAAGGGTTAGTTGACCCTACCTCATGCATAGTATTGGAATCATGAAGGATATCATGGAAGTGTAGAGAAACCCTTTCTAAATCATAGTATCCACATCAAAGGAGAACCCAAGGAAAAAAAAATTAACCCTTTCTTGAGCATAATATTCTCACTACGTAAGAGATAGAGGAAGGGTTAGTTGACCATTTTGTGACCATAGTAATCATGTCAAGGAGGATCACAGGGAAGGGTCTTTCGACCCTTTTCGAATCATAGTATCTACATTGATGGCGAGCTCAAGGAAGGGTCCATCGACATTTTCTCTATCATAGTATTTTCATCATGGGGAGAATGGGGAATGGTCAGTTAACCATTCCTCAATCATAATTATCTCTTTGAGCGATTACCCAATGAAGGGCTAGCATACTCTTTTTAGAACATCATATTTTCATTGAGGGTTAGCATGAGGAAGGTTTGGAAAATCCTTCCTTGAGAATAATATTTTTCGTATGGTAGCATGGGAAACTATTGTCAAATCCTTTCTCATGCATAGTATTCTTATTGAGAGGTAGCATGGGTAAGTTTTGACCAAGAAAAACATGTTCAACAACACATATATATAACATAATATTTACTCAAAACTTAGTCAATCGATACAACCACTTGAATATTAGTCAACTAATAGACCAATGGATCAATAGGAAAAAGACATAGAATTGTACTACTATATAATCAATGATATACATCTATAGGAAGTGCATAAGAACCTATTCAAATTTCCATTACTAGTCATCAATCTAACCACACTCAACCCTGGTAGTCTACACTAGGAAAAATTTTTGTTTATCAAACCTATTTTGCAATGACCTATAATAAGTACTACCATCATTCCATGAATTTCAGTTCCTAGACATATTCCTCTGATCTCTATTATAAGTATGTTGCTATGGTACATAACTATGTTTCTATTGAGCAAAAGGTGTAAGATCAGATTCCTACTCAACCAAGGGTGGAAGGTAACTCTACAAATCAAGAAAAAAGGTTTCCAATTTTAAAAAATAATTATCAACCAATATCATCATATGCATCATCACGAGCATCTATAGAATAATTAGTTTAAGAGGATTTTTCAAACACACCATTATAATCCTACAATCTCTACATAGTCTCATATTTCTTAGCCATCTGCGACAACGAAATACTATAATATTTATTTAAGTCATGTTATTCATCAAACAACCAAACATTATCTACCTAAAGGGGAGAAAATTCCTCATGTAGCTCATCAAGAAAGACCTACAAGAATGAAACCTTATTCTTAATCTATTAATGGTATCCTTCAATCCTATGTTATATTTCAACGATTAAGAAACAAAAATTTGAAAGGAAACACTTTATTTACAAAGGATATCATGGTATCCCTCCAATTTATTTAAAAATAATTCAAAAGAACCAAGATTAAAATCTTTAACTAGGTAAAAAATACACACTCCAATGTGTAGTTAAACTTAATACAACATTAATATACCAGAAAAATAATAAATCCCCTAAGGATATAGGTCCCTAATATTAATTTAAATAATGGCAAACAACACAACAACAACATGCTACCTCCAGTGCTCATATAACCAAACAATACCAATATATACGTCCAACGTGATAATGCAACTAAGAGGTTATAGAATCTTCTACAACAATGACATTACCAATTAGTTAAATAAATCATACCAATAACAAGCATTGTTTTCAATGCTTCAAACACCATAAACATAAATATATCTTATTCAATGTTATGAAAACATCTAGATTTTCTATAAAAAATACTCAAGGATTTGAACCTTGGTCTAGCTAATACAACAATGGACTTCAATAATTAACATGACCTAAATTCACTAGGAGAGTTACTACTACACTCTATAAGGAAACTAGTACTCAATTGATTTGCCAATAATATCTTTCAATGTATCATTAACCCAATTGACATGCTAGTCAAATTTAGTCATGATCAAAATGTTCTTTCAAACATAGTTCAAACACTTGTAACACCAATGATCCCTCTTGTAACTCAAATGATCCATCTTTCATTCAATTGGTTCTCCTCCTTTGACATGGGATTTAGTTAACCATGACCACATATCTGATCAATGGATCCAAACTCCATTATTTCATAAATCCATCTCTTTTCAATAAGCAATGAAATTGGGGAAAAGACGAGCTAGTCAACACAATCAATAAAGAACATGTATTAATTAATAGAGAACATGTATTACTTAATTGTATATGCCACTAAAGTTCATGAAAACTCTGCATACAATCCCCATACTATATAGCTCCTTCAAAACAACATTTAATCAAATAATCATATCTTCAAATCTCCTCAAAACTAGCTAAGGAAAGACAATGCATCATACACAAGATCATTTTGTAACTTCAACATACTATCTTATCCATTACAGACTTAGACATATCAATGATTTTGAAAAGAAAAAAATAACACATGCACAACCTTTTCATATTAATTTTTATCTTGAAAATGCTTTTATTTCAATTTATTTCATTTTAAAATAAAAATGTTGATTATTTGTATGTCAAGTCTTATTAGTCCAATTCAAGGAATGTTGATTATTTGTACGTAAAAATGTCAAGTCTTATTAGTCCAATTCAAGGAGACTTTTTTTAAAAAGTAATATTTGACCTTGATATTGGCGAATATTTAGAAGTGCAAGATGGTGATTTTTATTGTTCCAACTTATTATTAGTGTCACACAATTTTGTATTATTCTAATAATTTATTTTGTGTTGTGTAATTGTACACTATTCTATGTGAGGAAATACACATAGAATATATTTTCTTTAAAATTAGAGATGAGATGCTATGTTTATTTTCAAAATGTTTTTATATGATTTTATTCCATTTTTATTTTATTTTAATTTAATTTATTGGTAGTTTCAAATTCCAAGGCTATCTTTTCATGAAAGTTAAATATGAGATGTTATTTTCTCTTCAAAATGTTTTTTTATCAATTTTTTTTTTCCTTTTTGTCTTTTCATTACATTTATATATTTTTCATTACATTTATATAATTTATATATGGGATGTTAAGTTTATGTTCAAAATGCTAATGTCTCAATTTATTTTATTTTAAAATTAAGGTTATCTTTTTATTGAAGTTACAGATTATGTTAGGTCGTAGGCTAAAGGTTCTACAAAATGATGATATTTTTTAGGGATATTTGCCTGAAATCCGGTGAGAAATTATTGGATTCGTATATTTGAATAATTAGTTATGTATAATTCGAGTGTCCTGAGAGTTTTTCAGCATGTTGAATCCATTTATTCATTCAAAAATAGTTTTTGAACAACAAAAAATAGTGATTCATGTAAATTTATATCGTCGTATTCCAACGAAAAAATCCATTTCGTAGAACAACTAGCCAACGCCTTATGTTAGTGTTGAAAATGATTTTATATCAATTTATTATGTTTTGATTGAGAATATTGAAAAGTTCAATATGGTGATTTTATATAAAAATTATGATTAGGAGGTTGGTTGCATGTAATAATTGGGTCGTTTAGGGAATATTTAAAAGTTCATGATTCTTAGGTGGAGGGTTGCATGATTGGTTGGAGAATTTCTTAGGTGGAGGGTGGAAGAACTATTTTGAGTTGTATAAATCCCCAAGTAATAATAAATAATAGACCATTTAGAGAATATTTAAAAGTTCAATATGATGAATTTTATATAAAAGTTATGCTTTGTCGGTGGATTACACTCAATAGAAAACTTTGTTTATTGTTGTAATTTGGAAGAGAATTCCCACATAATAACGAACCATTTGAAAAATATTTACAAGTTCAAGATGATGATTTTTATATAAAAATTATATTTTGGTGGAAGATCTTATGTAATATCACACTTTCTTTTTCATTGTAGTCACACCTCTTCATTGCAAATTGCATTTATCTAGATGAGACAACAACTTGTTAAAGTTTATATATATAAAATTTGTTTCACTCGGCTATTTTCTCAAGGAGACAAACAACTTGTTAAAGTGAAAGGATATAAATTTTATCATTAGATGAGGAGATTTTGTTTGTTCAAGTAAATAAAAAAACAAAAAAACCTCAACATTGGAGAAAATTTAAAAGTTAAAAATGATGTTTTTATATAAAATTTAGGGTTTAGAGGAGAGTCCACAAATAATAGTACACCATTTGGAAAATATTTGAAATGTCAAGATGGTGTTTTTTTCTATAAAGTTTATTCTTTTCTAGAGGGTTGTAAGAAATAATGGACCATTTGGAGAGTAATTAAGAGTTTAAGATAATAATTTTCATATAAAATGTATGTTTTAGAGGAGAATCCACATGTAATAGAAGATCATTTGGAGAAATACGTATTAAACAAAAATGCGTGAATGTTACATCATAGATCGAGAAAAATGATTCGCACTTTATTTGTAGTTATAACTTTTTATTATGGAACACACTAACTAGCATTATCCATTTTTAACCTTTCTTCTATGAGATTTTCATTATTGATATGACATGTGTTTCTAAGTGGATGGACATGATGTCCTTGAATTGTTATTTTTTCTCAGCTCAAATGAAGAAATTTGAGCCTTCATTTTGTTAGTTGATATATGTATATCACATATAGTTAAGTAACCATTTTCTCAATATTGCAATATGACTAAAACAAATGTAACATAGTAACCATTAATTGGGATTTATAGAGATCATCATTTTTTTTAGTAATTAGTATATTTTATTAATATTTTTTATATGTGTAACAATGTTTTATATGACTAATAAAATATGATTTTTTTAATATTTTGTTGGTTTGATAAATTCAATTGTATAATTTTTATGGTATTTTCATATAAATAAAACTTAACTAATTAAAATTAACCAATAATTTTTTTTTATATGTAATATATATAATATAAATGTTAAATGTAATACATATAACATATAATTAACCAATAGAAATATTTATAAAGATTGATTTGCAGGTTCAATTCATATATGTTTGTGCTTATTATTTTGAATTTTTTTTATGTTTAAATTAAAGTGGGGTTTGTGAAAATAAAATAATGCTAAATTCAATTACGGAATTGTACTCAATATTAAATAGTTTGGGTAAAGGTTTTGAAACATTGTATTTAATGGTATTTCTAATTGTAGAAACACAATTCTTATGGACAACTTCATGGAAAATAATCTATGGGACAAGTAATTAAAATTAACCAATATTTTTTTTTATATGTAATATATATAATATAAATGTTAAATGTAATACATATAACATATAATTAACGAATGGAAATTTTTATAAAGATTGATTTGCAGGTTCAATTCATATATGTGTGTGTGCTTATTATTTTGAATTTTTTTATGTTTAAATTAAAGTGGGGTTTGTGAAAACTAAAATAATGCTAAATTCAATTATGGAATTGTACTCAATATTAAATAGTTTGGGTAAAGGTTTTGAAACATTATATTTAATGGTAGTTCTAATTGTAGAAACACAATTCTTATGGACAACTTCATGGAAAATAATCTATGGGACAAGTAATCTATATGACGATGAAAAAATATATATAATTACAAAGATTTGTATTTATGTAGAAACATATTTCTCATGGATGAATCCATGGAAAATATTATATTGGAGAAAGAAAATATCTATATAATTGTGAAGACATAATTATGAAAACATGAATAACATGTACTTTTAGGTGACATGTAATCCATTTTTTTAAATTTGAAGGATATATATTAAATGCATTTGAAAACTGAATGCAAAAATGGAGTTTATAAAGTGAAAAAATCTAATCTATATGTGCTAATATAGAATTCAAAATTCCAAAATTAGATTCTAAAACTGCCATTATCATATTCCAAATTTGCAAAATCAAATTTTGAAAGTGCCCATATCGGTTTTCAAAAGTGCAAAACCAGATTCTAATAGGTCCAATATCAATTTTTTGAAGTGTAAAATCATATTCCGAAAGTGTCCATATCATATTGTTTCAAAAGTTCTAATAAAATCTAGTTCGAAAAGTACCAATATCGAATAAAAAAGTGCACTTTTGGAACTCAATATAAACACTTTTTGAACCATATTTTGCACCTTAGAAACCCTAATTTTTTACTTTAGAAACGTTGTTTTTGGATTATCTTCAAAGGGGATTAGAGTGGAATTGATCCAAATATAATGAAAAAGTGGTTATATATAAATTTCAAATTTAAAACTTGAAATTGTAGATATTATTTATACCTGTAAGTTAGTGAACTTCATGATGAATACAATGTTCCTTGGTATTAAAGTCTTGATCATCCACAAGTGACATATACTGCATAATTTTGAATAAATATATGTATATGACAAGACTAAATATATAAAATTTGATTGTCAAAATTTAAAATCAATGAACTAACATTAAATTTATACATGCTTACATACCTCACCCATGAACCATGGTTGTTGAGTAATGATTTCCTAACATATTTATCCATAGGTAGATTCATATCACTCAAGGACTAATTAGTCCATATCTTTCAACTCATCATCTATAATTCTGACAAAACCCATGAAACGGTGCATTGAGTGATTGTGGCATCTTGCTTAGGATGATTTCTACCCCTACCAAATTAGTCGCAACACTCTTGGTGATATGATCTCTTTATGCATATGTTGATTGGGATGTAATATTTAATTCTCTTGAAAGTAAAACTATCCTAGGGAGTCAAGGTACTAAGAGTGTAACATCTCGTTCTTGCACACACTAAGCGAACCTATTCTTTGAGGACACTTGCTCACAAGTGATCCAGATTATTATACTATTAAGAATTTGATTCTGATTATGAGGCATTATGGGTTGAGGACATGTTGTTTTTCTCCATTGACATAGACAGGTGCTATTGAATCGGTTTTTACTGAGTGTGCAAGATTGTGAACCTTGAGGATGCAGAAGCATCGATAGAAACCCTTGGACTCCTGATCAAGTCGGGGAGTGGACTATTGGGGTTTGATTGTTGTATATATGATATTTGTGCATCTGATTAGATAATATGATTATGGATATATTTTTGACATGATTCGTTGATGATGCAAGGTGACGATAGCTTGCTGACCAGACTCACATGTGGAGTAGAGGGGTCATGCACGACTACCAGAGATGTTGAGGGATAGGTATCGATAGCATCCCTGCCACAACCTACTAGCACTCCTGTCGTGGCTTGAACTGTAGGTTAATGATTACCTAGTTCGAGAGGACCCACGATGCCGTGAGGGAAGACTGCAACAGTCGCTCACAATA
>JASDQU010818834.1:41223-65105 GCA_032191745.1 Picea mariana | reverse complement strand
TAAGAGAACTTTTCTCGTCATCAGTGATCTTCTGCCCTCAGCATCTTTTGCCTCAACATTCTGTCTCTGTGCTTCGGCAATGTGAGTTTCACCTCCTTCTTTCTTTCTATCTGGACATTCATAGGATTTGTGTCCATTTTTTCCACAAGTAAAGCATTTTATTTCTCCACCTCTGCCTCTTCCTCTTCCTCTGGTTTGAGGAAAAGTATTTCTATCAGCATATTGTCTTCTCTGTGAGCTTCCTCCTCTCTCATGCTGAGTTTGAGGTTTCTTTCCCTCTTCTTGAGGTCTCTGAGTTCTGTCTTGGGCAATTGTTTTGCCTCTGGATTGATTTCTTCCTCGCCCTCTTTGACCTTTCTTTTGGCTCAGTTTTTCTTCAGCTTTCAGAGCCATCTGATAAGCATCCTCCACATTTCTAAGGGTCATCATGCTCATCTCGTCCTGAATGTCGTACCACAAACCATTCATGTATCTGGCAACCTTTTCATCATCACTTTCCCGATGACCTACCCCGATGTTGATCTTGTAGAATTCTTCAATGTACTCTTTCACTATCATCAACTTCTGTCTCAAGTTCTGCATCCTCCGAAACAGAGTAATTTGATAATCCTTGGGTATGAATTTGGATTTCATCTTCGCAACCATTCTATCCCAACTCTTGATTTTATGCTTGTCTTTGCAGCGTCTGTCAGCCTCCAGTTCATCCCACCATAATGTTGCATGCCCTTTAAGTCTTGTGACAACATTTTTAACCTTCCTATCTTCCTCAACATCCTCATAGTCGAAGTATTTATCCAGAGCTCTAATCCAATCTAGAAGTTCTTCAACGTCCAAGTTTCCCTCATACATGGGAATCTCCATTTTTTCCCTGGCACCTATCCTTGCAACAACCCTAAATAGGCATTCATCTGCTGCATCTTCTACTGCAACTTCTTCTCCCTCGTTTCTAGCTTCATTTTTACTTTCAACCTCGCTGACATCCCCAACATTAACTGTGCACCTCTGTGTTGTCTCCATGGAATCAAGCCTAGCACGTAGTTCGCACATTTCCCTTTCCACTGTTGGATCAGGCATTGGTCTATCTCTTCTTCTTGGCGGCATGGCTGAGAAATATTTTTCCTTTCTCTGCTATAGAAAGCAAAGACTCTTTTTGGGATCTGATACCAAATGGCGCAGACCCTCGAACCCTCGGGTTGATGGTCTGCACAGGATCGTTCTAATATGCTCCTTTGAGTCTAATTGACTCTTTGGTTTCCCCTCAGGAACTACCCTTCACACACAACAGTGCATCCACAAGTCCTTATGGGTGTGCCTGCGTGATCAAACATGAAGCATCGACCTAAATCTCCTGACCCAACCTCCCGTCTTCTGAAATGCCAAAATGTCGAATTCTGGCACATTATCAAATGTTGGCCCCACAACGAAACTTTCTGCCTTTTTCAAAATTTTGCACTTCGCGATTTTGCAGATCCTGACACCAATCTCCTAGCTCTTTGACCTTCAAAACACCGAACTCCAAAATAATACCTCCAATGGGATCAATAGCTATGAGCCTCCTTTCAATCTAACGGCTAGCGTGATTTCAGACTTTCAGATATTGGGAGTTCGGAACTCTCGATTTCAAGCCACTGTCCTCTCAGGTTCTCGAACCCCGAAATGATCTAACGGCTCACAACAGGTCGTGATCAATGGTCCATGTTGATTCCTGATATCAGCTGATGGGTTGTCCTCCCCTATCCACCTTGTATCTTTGGTAGATCCTACGGTTCTCGCGACTTCGGGAGTTCTCCTGGGAGAATTCTGACCTCTCTTTGCTCCTTGATAACTCCTTTGAAATGAACAAGATATTCCTTCATCGGAACTTATCCACCTGCAAAGAAACTTCGCTTTGCCGCACTTTGGATACTTCAAGGGCACTAACCCTCCTGAGCTTACTTCACAACTCAGTCTCCAAAGGACTTATGCGCACACTCCTTGTGGTTATCCCTCAAATACTTCTAAGTATTTGAACTCCTCAACTCTGTGCACTTCTCTGCAACAGAAGTCCTTCAATTCTTCCCTTAGTTGATAAATCCTAAACTTTCAACCAGCCTGCGCACACCTTGCACGGCTTTTGTGCCTCCCTTGCACTTATGCAGGAATGAGAAAAATGGTATCTCTCCTGATCTTTCAGAGATAAACTCTGAACCCTCGTCAACGCACTCCTTGACGACTATTTCACTGCACTCCTTGCAGGAACTTCTCACTCAGGAAGAGAAACAATTGAAACTCATTCTCTCTCTTTCAGACTTCAAACATTCAACATGAAATCATACATTCACATGATATTAAATCAAATGCATAACAGAGAGAATACACAACCATAAGCATACCATTCAACATGCATACACAGAAAGCATCATAAACCAAGAATCTGAATCAAAGCTTCATATATTAATTCAGAACTTTTGTACATGGGTTCTTCTCTTACACAGCTCTCTGCTTCTTCTCTATGCTCAATGATACAAAAATCTAATTTTGAATGCCATAATGATACAAAGATGAGGGTGTCTATAGTTGTTTTCCCTCTTGTTCCTAAAACTGTCTAATCTGGAATTTAAATCTACCTTCATTAATTATGCATAAATGCCTTAACTTTAAACAGATGAGAGAAATCGCTCATGATCTGTTTACAATATGCAAGTACGCTTCCCTTTAACTATCACATTAATGCTTCAAAAACATTTCCAAAACATGTAAAATGTGTGTTGCATTTTCCAGTTGTCTTATGCCTTCATGCTTGCTTGGTTGGTTGGTTGCGATGCTCCTGCATCAACATGCCCCATTGAAAGGTGGCTCCAGCATTCTTCAGGACAAAATTCATCTTACG
This sequence comes from Picea mariana, assembly GCA_032191745.1. Taxonomy (NCBI): domain Eukaryota; kingdom Viridiplantae; phylum Streptophyta; class Pinopsida; order Pinales; family Pinaceae; genus Picea; species Picea mariana. The sequence continues at coordinate 62,236 of JASDQU010818834.1, read as the reverse complement.
ATACGTGAAGGAACCCCAAGGACAAATAAAATTCGTTTTATGTTGGTCCTTGGGTTCGACTTGAATCTGATTGTATCCTGAAAAACCGTCCATGAACCAAAAGACTTCACATCATGTACATTCATCGACAATCTGATCAATGAACGGTGTAGGGAAATTGTCTTTCAGACATTCCTTATTCAAATCATGGAAGTCCATACAAGCGTGAATCGTGCCCTGTTTCTTGTTAATCGGATCCAGGTTTGACACCCATTCCGTCAATTGTACAGGGTAGATAAAACCGGCTTTGAGCAATTTTTCTACTTCTGCCTTGATTGTTGCTGCTTTTCAAGGATTGACTGGATGAAGCTTCTGTCAGACCGATTTGGCATCAGGATAAGTTGTGATTTCATGCTCAACAATTCGTGGGTCGATGCCTGGAATTTCCTCGTAAGACCAAGAAAAAATGTCGTGGAACTCTTTGAATAACTCGGTGTAAGTTCGAATCTCTTCGGGAGAGCAATCTGCTCCGATGAAAAAATTCTCCACGATGCCAGGGGTTCTGGAGATATAGATTGGAATCATTATAGCGATTCTTTCCATGTTACCCTCTTCATAAACTTCGTGCATAGCCAAAGTATTGATAGGACAAGGACTATCTCCATTCATGGTCAAAATGAATTCTCCCACCTTTATTCTCCTAAGCTCGGGAAGGAAGTAAGATCTATGATGTAGATCATCCCAAGGTCTATCGGGACCAGTCATTGCCTCAAGAATCGCCTCATCAGAAGGAAAGACCAAGTCTAAAGGATATTGAGTGGCAAGAGAATCTTGAGCCCAAATAGGCTAGAGAACTGGATCTAACTCCTGTGAGGGAGCCGAATCGGGGTTGGCTGAAGCTTGCTAGACAATGTTGTACACAACCTCATCCATGGATAAGGGCATGGCCATGCCATGATGCACTATTCTTCCATTGAGGCTAATGGGGAAGGTAAATTCCATGGATCATTAAAGTAGCTCATTCCAAATGATGATACTTGCAAAATTGCATCCCTCGGCTGGTCGGGAATAGTCTATATAAGCCTTACATCGATGGAAGGCGACGGGTAATAAAAGGTTCCCATCAACAATGAAAACAAACCGACACCTAATTTGACAATTCCAGGCTGCGGATTATTAATAATCGAGACCTTGGAAGCCCATGATGAAGGGTTTGGACGAGCGAAAGACAATTGGTCGATGGTCACAATCCGGCCCTCGTGCAAAAAACACAAGACCCAAAAAACTGTACCAACCACCGCATGCATCGCATAAGTCCAACTCCTTCCTAACAACAGGTTGTAGTTGAGAGGCACATCAACTACCTCAACTTCGACACACACAGTTTTACCTCCCAACTGCATGGGGAAGGAAGGAATTATTCTGTGTGGGATAAATGATCAATCGTCAAAAGTCGTAAGCAAAGTAGGCGACAGAGACAAATCAAGCTGACCAATGGCCTTCCAACATGCCAACGACATCACGCAAGTCGAGGCACCCTCATTAACCACTGTGCATAAAATGTTCCGCGTAAAATATTTTGTGGTGTAAGCCACTACTATCTGAAAAGCAATGTGATGAGGAATACGGGGATTTAAGTCAGTTGGATCAAAAACGATCACTCATGGGTTACAAGTCTTTGTCGCTCCCAAGGCGGACAACAGAGCTTTTCTCTACAAGGGGAAACTCTGGAGGACTTCCAAAGCGGACATCACGCAAGGGGTCTTTGCAGCCCTCGCATTTGGATTATGAGAATCCTTCTTGAACGCACCTTTAGGGATGCGAGTCATTTTTTCACCCACCGCCTTCTCAATTTGGAGAGGAGTTGATGGGTTAGTGGCTTCATTTCCTTTCTCGGCAGATTCTAGCATTTCGTAGTCTTGGGCCCTGGTCGCTAAATGAGCTTCAGAATTCATTATGTAAATATTCACGACCGGGTTGTTATTGGTAGGCATGGGGGGTCCCTAACTGCCCCCCTGCCGTGCCTGTGGATGTGGAAGCCTGAGCCATATTTTTCCCTTGTGTAAAAGGGTTTATCAGCACAGCAGGTTGTTGTTGCGTTAATAGCTTATGGGCTTCTATAAGCCGAGGGAATAAGTGAGTCAGGTGGTCTTCCATGTAGAGATTACACAGATACTTCAACTTCTTCTTCTCTGTTTTTTCCCCACCAGCATTATTGGTAGCCTTTTTATCCCCTTTACCCTTATTATTTTGTTGTTTCTTCTTTCCCTTGGTCTGCTGGTTGGACTTGGAATTCGTCGACTGCACACTGTGTACATCCGACGTCTGGGTGGGGGGAACAGCCAAACTCAGAGTTTGGCTGGCCATATTTTGTTGTATCAACAATTGTTGCAACTGATTTGACAACAAATCTGTGGACTTGCTTTGTGTTGAGCCCACAATGTCATCGGAATGGGGCCTAGAATTTTTCTTGGCCTTATCAAGAGTAGACCGCGGAAAATCTGGCAATATCTCATAGAGCATGCCAGACTGATAGTAGATCAATTCAATCTACTGGGCTCTCATAATCACCTCCTCTTATGTAAACACTCTGAAATTCGCTACATCCTTGGATACGCAGGGCACCAAAGACTTCAAGAACCACTCAAGCAAGAAAGCAGGAGGGACCTTGACCTTAATTAAGCTCTTTCTATGCCACCATTCTCGGATATGATCAGAGATGTGGTTAGCCTTGGTTTGCTCAAAGTTGGCTAGAAATTCGGTGTTAGCATTGTATCTCATAGGTAGTTGGAAATGGTTCAAGAAAACCATCGCCAAGTCGTTGAATTAAGAGTACCTCGAGCCATCAAGCTCAATATACCACTTCACAGCACCCTCTATAAGAGTGCATTGAAAAAGGTGCAACTGGACAGATTCGTCCTTCATAGATTTTGACGAGCACCACAAATGAAAGGTAGTCACATCATCACCTGAATCTTCGCCAGGATTTCCCTCAAATTTTGGAATATCTGAAGGAAACTTACTCGGCATGGGGGACCAACGTGAATTGTGACAAATCAAGTCATTCGGTAATCTCAACGTGTCTGGAAGATGTAGAGTTTCTAGAAATGGTAGTTTCAGTTGTGACCTATTTGCAATAAAGAGGGCCCTAGGTTTTAACTGGCACCAAGTTGCCAGGAAAAGTTGGACTGATGGCCATGGTTTTGGTAGAAACCGTGGCCTTGACCAGGATAGGGAAACTGCGTCTGTTGGGGTGTCATCGACTGACTCCCAAAATTGGATGACATAGCTTGCGCAGGGATTTCTCCCTACATTGTGTTCCAAGAACCTTGGAAGGAGATCCCCCCAGTCGATCTGATGGGCATGGGTACGGAGCCTTGCCTGGGGTTCCATTGAGTATGGAATGGATTACCCCCGACTAACATCCCTTGCAAGGGAATCGATCCCTACCAAGGATTCCAAAGACCTTGTGTGGAGTAAGCTCCAGTCGTCACTCCTTGTAAAGGAATAGTACCTTTCACCGAGTTTTGTTGACCAAAGCTGGGGTTGCCCCCAGTCGAGAAAGCGGTCCAAGAAAAAGTGTTATTCCCAAATGCACCTAAAAAATAGATCGGCATAGATCCCACCATAGTTGTATAAGACAGAGGTCCTAAACTGCATCCACCATACAAGCTATAATTAGCATTTGGCCCGATTGGCTGCTAAAAAGCACCACCGAGCGAAGGAGACAAAGGAGGTATATGAGACCCGCCATAAGGGATATAATTAAATGGGATAGTAGAGCCCGCGATTGACCCTTGCAAGGGAGAGTTTGAGCTCCCTACCCCTAGACACATGGTCTATAAGGTAGAATAAGTAAGAACTGAGTTGGTATCAAATTTGGGCATCCCATATGAGAAGGGAGCACCCGTCGCACTCTGAGTAAACAGAACAGTGGTTGAGGGCGTTAAAGGTATCGGACCACTACCCAAGGTTGAGGGAGTCACGAAAAATTTGGTCCTGACTGACAGAGGTGGGAGAGGAGGTAGGATGCCCCCTGCAGTAGTAGTCGTAACGGGAGTATGAGGACTCCCGGACGAAGTAGCAGCATTCGCTTCCATTGTCGCTCGTAGAACTAGTTGGCGCTCAGAAGATGTCACCTCGGGAGGGGTAATCTGAATCAATATCGGCGCCAACAAGTCAGTAATCGGAGGATTGGTTGGCCTGAAACCTTCAGTTTCAAGGTCAAAGATGGTGGATTCCTTTGGATCCAGAAAATCTCCTCGCGGAGCAGGCTCAGACACAGTTTCATGTGTCCCGGTAGCTTCAAATGACCCTTCTTGATAAAGTCTTCACCTTAACAGTGGCAGAGGCATCTCCAAGGTAACTGACAACAGGCCTTGAAGCCTTCGCGACCGGCGGAGCCATTCATCTTCCACTTTATGAAATGATCAAACAACACAGTAAGTCTTGACTAGTGTAGAAAACAAAGCACACACTAAAAGGTTTCCTAAAGATAAATCAAGCAATCAACTAACTAGTGGGAAGGATGGATATGCCAATCGACACTAGAAAAACTAATCGGTGCAAGTGAAAATCAAAAATGGAAGCACCCTCCGGGTATACTCTGTGAAGCACGATATGACGTTTGGCCTAGGTACTGTGATATACCCCCGCAATCACATGTGTAAGTCCGTAAAATATGGGAAAATAGGTTTCTATCTCAGAGTTAGTTACCAGGAGGTTATATTCGACAGTTGGGCAGATCATAATGAGTAGGATAACAAGTCTGAATCCCTTCAAGGGTATCGAAAGAAAATTGTCCGAAAGACAACTCAGGATCTCGAATGGATTCAAGGTCCACGAAGCTCCGTAGGAAAATGTGATCGATATTATTCTTGAGAAAGACCCTCAATATACAATCCCCACTACGTTCAGTCCATCTTTGGAGGGGTTATCTTCTCTGCCTTTCCTCACGCGACCTCTTGTTTATCCCCTATGTTAGAGGGGGGTCCCGGCTAACTCTTACGACACTGGAATTAAAGAACTCCCTAACTCAAACTCCAATGTTTTTTTTAAAGTGGCCTTGAAGAGTTTCCTCTTCACAGCTAATTCAAGGCCCTAAAACCCTAACCTAGTCGGTGAACCCTACAAACAGAAAAGTCTAATGTATTTTAGATTAAGCGTTAATTTTAAGGCTTGATTTACTCAAAAGGTACGGTAGTGAAACTGATGGTGTTATGAAGAGACGAATAAGGAAGAGAACTTTAAATCATTTGAAAGAAAAATATACTTAGAAATTAAAGCAATGCTTGTAAACAACTCTTTGTAAATTCAACTTTTCTAATTGATATTTCAAGATCTTGTAAATGAAGAAATCCTAAAACTTGTTTTTGTTTGAATACAAACTACTTATATTTCAGGAAATCAAAAAGAACTTTGAAATGAAGACTATTTTTTTCTTTTGCAAATAACAACCTTGACTACTTTACCAAACTAAATGCAAGAAAATAAATTCTTTTTTTTTTAATTTTTCGAACTGCTTTAACAAGAAAAATTGAAGTAAAAAAAAAAAAAATTGTTTTTCAAAGCAAGAAACAGGAACAAAGAGGAAACTAAAAACAAGATTGATAAAGACCCTGATCCAATTGCGAATCGCGGGGATTCAACCAAGAAACTAAAAGGAGGATCTGAAACTTGATAGCTCGCTCTAAACCTTTTAGGGAAAACAAAAGAAGAGTAAGGAACAAGTAAACTTAAACTTAAACACAAGCTATGGCCAAAGACAGAGACTCTAATTGGTTCAAGAAAGTCCTAAGAAGTCTGAACTTCTATCAGGAAAGAGACAAACTCTCTCTTTGTTAAAAAATACTTTCAAGACACAGAGACACGAGATTTTGCAACAACAGCCTGTGTATGTATGTGGGTTGTCTACTTTGCAGAGCATGTATGTACACATGCTGACCCAAAACAGGGCATGTACACCTCTGATACTTTTCAAAAATAAAAAGACAAGGCAGACTAACAGGAAAGGGAAAGTTGGTATGCACCTTACAGGTGACCAGGAACCCTTAAAAGACTCAGTAAACTTGACTGAAACTCAAAAGGAAAACAAGAATCCAATCAACAACCCAAAAAACCTCCCTAAAAACCCTAGAGAGATCCCCAGTATGGTCGTCAGTTCTGCTAGCAGGAAAATCCCCCTATAACTATACTAGGGTTTAAGATATAGATAGATAAAATGATCATCTAAAATTTAATCTAGTTTCTACTATATCCCAAACATACCAAAACAAATGAACAGAAAGCAATAGAAGAGAAGATCGATAATTGTACCTTTTATCCCACGTCTAGTGATGATCTCCTCAAGCTCTGTAGTTCCAAAGACTGTAAGTCTCCTCCCAAGGCTGACCTGCATCCAAGACTAAGAAAACAAGGGCTACAATCATGCTATTTATATTCATAAATTAGGGTTAGATATCAAATGTTATGTATAAATCAAAGAAAACACACAAAACATCATCATTTGGGACAGGGAAAAGAGATTATTTTATTCATTAAACAAAGACTGAAACTTACAATCCTTGTCGGACACCATTACGTGAACCCGGTCTGGGCTCCTCTTTACAATGCTCCAAGTGAACCTTCAATAGGCCTCTTCTCTCAATCTACTAATCACCTCAAGGGAAGGGAATGGATTGAATGGAAGAAAAGGGGCTAAAGAGGGAATGTTGAGGCAGTAACTCACAAAAGGTAGCAAATGCTTGGGCAAGGAAGGGAAGTGAAATTGGGCAGAGTTTCATTGTTCTTATGCTTAGTTGTGAAATGAGACCACAACACCTCATTTTATATGACAAAAGGATGGTTATTTAGTTGGGGTACGGGCTATAGTAGGTAAATTGGTTGGGAAACCTCCAATAGCCCGTGAATTCCACTGAATTCCTTACAACTTTTTAATTTTTGCAACTTTTAGAGGTATACGCGGGTTGTGTATTGTGTAGCAAGTGTATGTATGCGGCCTGTCTAGCACGCAACAAGCATATGTACGCGAGCTGTAGTGGTGCAGGGCGCGTACATGCTCTAAAAATTGGTTTTTTAAGTAGAGCTTCTCAGCAATGATTTAGCAAATTATGCAAGTAAGAGGGCCAATGCCATGTATGCATGAGTAGGGCTATAATAGGGATGGTCAGTGTTTCACTTCAAATTCAAAGATGAAGTTGCATTTATACTGAAGGGGTGGAATTTTTAAGGCTCGGTTGTGTTATCTTTTAAGAAGTGGGTCTCAGGGTTTGATCCTAGGTCATAAAGGATTTTTGTGCACCCAATTTGGGTTGATATGCTTGTATCGTCACTTGTCTTTTTTATTGTGGATATTTTTAAGGCCACTAGGGACAAGCTTGGGAAATTTCTAGAACTGGATGAGAAATTGAAAGCTAAAACATCACACTTGATAGCTTGTGTATTGGTAGAATTGGATTTAAAACGTGGTTTGGTAGAGGATATCAAGTTAGTGGTGAGGAATATGTCATTTGTTCAGAGCTTGGATTATGTTGGCATTCCCTTTCGTTGTGTCCATTGCCACAATTAAGAGCGTTTAATTAGTATTGACTACTCAAGTTCCATAAAATGGAGTGGAGGAAGAGGAGTTATGATGATGTTGGCCAAAAGGTAAGGAATGATGTTGTATATTCAAAGCGAGAGGATGGAAATCCTTTAGGAGTTGTGGGGGTGAGCATAAGGTTATGAATGAGGGGATTTGTGTTGGATTGGTATCAAGGAAAGTGAAGAAAGATTCAAGGCATTCTTTGAATATTTTCGAAGGGGATATCCCAATGGACATTAATCCATCATTGGTATATTTGAATAACTAGAAACTAGTTGTTGCAATATGGGAGCCACATCACTCGAAGGCTATTCCAATCCTGTCTTTTGCAAATTTGAGAAAGTTAAACTAGGTGTTTTCCCACTCAATGTATGTTGGATATTATGTTGTAATTTCTTCTAATGATGAGGGCTTTGCTAAGGATATTTATAAAGATATTCATGTTCAGAAATTAAGTGAAGGGATATATTATAAGGAGGATTTAGGTGTGAGTGGAAAGGTTCTTGTCGGATTAGGTATGGTTACATATTTATAGGGGTATGGAGATGGTCATCAAGGAGGGGATTAGTGTTTCTTATGTCCCAAGTAGGAGAGATAATGATAAGGGGAAATATGTGCATGTTGTCAAATAGGTTTCTTTAATGGAAATCTATTTTCCATTGTCAATTCAAAATGCATTGGCTATAGTGGTAGGAGAGCCAAAATTCTTCAAGCCTAGTTCAGTCTTTCCTTGTGCCATTTCTATTCATTAAGTTATGAAGACAGAGGAGAATATGTTAAGGAAGATATACATTTGAAGTTAGGGGTTTCTCTGAGATTGGGAAAGGATATGTTATTGGATGGGTATGGTTATTCCTTTAGGAGTTATGGGGGTGAACAAAAGGTTATGGAGGAGAGTAAGTGTTTTGGATTAATGGTTGGTGTAGGTGATAAAGATAAGAGGTTGTCAATGAATGTTGATTAAGGGGTTATTTTGATGGAAGATAGTCCACCATTGGTGGAACAAGAAAATATGAATCTAGACAATGAGGTAGGGGAATCAAAAATATCAGAGCCAACTCCCGTCTTATTTTATGCATATTACGGTAAGTTATCATCTCACTTAACTATTTTAGTGCTTATTGAAAATTGTATTGTGAATTTTTCTCTAGATGAATGGTGTTCTTTGGATATTTATAAAGGTTATTTTTTGTTTAAGTTAAGGGATGGGAAACCACATAAGGAGTAATTGGGCCTAAATTGTTAGCTTTATTTGGGATTGGGATGGACCTACCCTTGGATTTATCCCCTGAAAGGGAAGAATCCTCAACCTCTGCACTTGGGAAGGGATTAAATGGGCCTATAGGTTCCATCATATACCTCTAAACTTTTAGATAAGAGTCTTCTAAAGGTGACCCATTCAAATATCCTCTTAGATATAGGAATGGGTCCAAAAGGAAATTTGATGGAGTGGAAGGAGGAATAAGTATGGATGCAGCGAAGGAACCTCAAGAAAGGGGCAGAAAATATCGCATATATCTAGCTAAGAGTTAGGCTATTAGAGAAGTGAATGAGGGGAAGTAAATAAGTTTGAAAGGGACCCTTAGAGTAAGGAATGCCTTTGAGAAGGTTCCATAATTATCATATTGTATTTAAACATCAAGGTTTTAGGAAAACCCTCTAAGAAATGTTTTTTGGATAGACTTGTGGATGTCCACAAGCTTGATATTAGTTTGATATAATAACCAATGGGGGAGGGGAAGAATTTTATTAATGATATTTTAAAGTCACGGAAGGAGTGGTACTTTTTAGGCTTAAATTATGTAGGTCATTTGGGAGGTTTATTGACTAGGACGAAGAAATCACTAATTGACACATTCTGTGGTTTTGAATTCAAGGATTGGAGTTATTCTCTATTATCTCAAATTTTGGAAAGCCTTCAATATAGTAAATGTATATGGCCCATATGAGGGAAGGATTCATCTCCAAGTGGATATGTTGGATCAGCAATTTGTAAAATTTGAAAGGTTGATAATAGGTAGAGACCTTAATCTCACAACTAAAACAACTTAAATCTATGGAAACTCAATAAGGGGGGAGCCCTTGGAAGATTTATTTCTACAAAATTTTGAAGATATTGGATTGGTGGATGTGGATCCAATAAATCTCTCCCCAACATGGAGAAATATAAGGATTGGGAAGAGAAAATATCCAAAAGGCTCAACAAGTTTTTAGTTTCTAAATCGATTTTGAATGACCTTGAAAGAATTACGTCCTAGGTAGAGGTGAAAGGGGATTCTAATCGCCTTCCAATCCTCCTTCAAATAGGGAGAGAAGACAAAAAAACTTCCAACACTTTTAAATTTAAATCCCACTGGTTAAAGGGTGGAGAGTTTCTTAATATTGTCAATTTTGAATCAGTGAAATTTGATCCCTCTTCAAGGGAGTCTTCTAGTCTCCAGTTGGAAGCTAATCTCAAAAATGTCAAAATTGTTGTATCAAAATGGGCTTATAACAAAAGGAGTAGAAATGAGCATGCATATTCTATTTGAGAAGGAAATAGTAGGGATCTACTCTCAAATTATCTTTCATGTTTTGAGGATAATGATAAGCTCAGATTAAGGAATTTGGAAAATGTTAAGAGGAAGTTGTTGGAAGAAAAAGAATCTCATTTAAAACTAAAGAACAAGGCTCTTTATTTAGAAAATGGGGATAAAAATGCAAGATATTCCATAATTATGTCGATCATAGGAAAATACTAATATTGTATAGAAAATCAAAACTATGATGGAGAGAAGGATAAGTCCTTCAAGGAATTAATTTATATGAGGTTTTCCATTTTAAGGGCTTATATAAATAACTAAACAAAATCAACATTATTGAAATGGTGAAAATTATATGATCCATTTGACCAATTTTTGCAGCGGGGGGGTAGGAAAATGAATTGATGATGGTGGAAGTGTCTAAAGGAAGAATTTATAGTTTTTTTGAGTTCCCTTCAAAGGGATAAGAGTCCAAGGCCATATGGTTGGATAGTGGAGCTTTTATACAGTTGTATGAGCTTTCGAAAGAAGAGTTGTGGAAGATACTAGAATATCGGGGAAAGTGCTTGGAGCATTTAAATCCACTTTTGTTTGTTTAATCCAAAAGAAGGATAGTCCTAAATCAATTGATGACTTTAGACCTATTTCCTTATGTAATTGCATTTATAAGATAATATCTAAATTTATAGCTATCAAGTTGAAGAAGATGTTTTCAAAGTCAATATCAAAAGAATATTTTGGCTTCTTGCACGGTAGACAAATTCTTGAAGCTATAGGGGTATCCTTGGAGAGTTTACAAACTATAAAATATTAAAGGGTTAATGCAATGGTTATGAAATTAGATTTATCCAAATCCTATGATAGATCACCATGGCTTTATCTAGGACTAATCCTACTTCACATAGGATTTTGTGTCAAATGGTCAGTTGGATGTTGGGGTGTGTGTCTTAAGTCTCATTTGTTTTTTTAATTAATGGCCCTTCTTCGAGATTTTTTAAGCCCTCTGGTGGTCTAAGGCAAGGATGTCCTATAGCACCTCTATCATTTCTAATTATTGTTGAAGGATTAAACAAATCTATTATAGAGGGAAAAAAAATAAGTGCTTTGAATAGGATAAAACTAGGAAGGTCTTTCTTCTGACTCATTTGTTATTTGTTGATGATGTATTATTATTTTTTAATGTCTCTAGAATTCTAGAGGTAAACAAACTAAATGAAATTATTTATTGATATTGTACGGTGTTGTTTATGGAAATCAATAGGAAGAAATCCCCCCTTACCTTTAACGGAATGGAGAAGAAAAATGTTAGAAAGATTATGTAGATATCTCTTTCTCATAAATTTGTAGACTTTTATGTATTAGGGTTTTTACTTGAAACCAAATGACTATAGGAAAAAATATTGGAGGTGGTTGATTGAAAATATAGAACAATGGACTAAGCAATCGTGCAATCATTGAATCTCGTTAGGAGGAAAATTCATTTTATACAAGTCAATGTTGGAAGCAATACTATTTCACTAGCATATTATGGCCTTCATTCCTAAAGGTGTCCTATAATTAATCAGGAAGAGGTGTTTTAAGTTCTTTGCACTAGTAAACAAGAGAAAGAAGGTATTTGCCTTGTAAAATGGTAGTCTTTGGTGAAACCCAAGCATAAAGGTGGCTAGGGTTTAAAAAATGCTCATCTTTTTGGTAAGGCCTTGACATCCAAAAGCCTTTGGAGGATTATATCAAAAGAAGAATTATGGAGGCAGGTGATAATTCAAAAGTACATTGAACCCCTCTCCATGGAAGAATGGATAAGGAGGAATATTATAACTTTTCAAAATAGGTTTATATTCTAGAAGGTTTTGGTCTTGGATTTCCCTATGGTGGGAAATTGACTTATTTGGAAAGTAAGAATAGGGGACAAAGTCAAAATTGAAAAAGATCCTTCGATTGAAAGTGATGTGCTTTTTAAAATTAAAATTGTAGAATTTTACATGGCACTGGAATCGCTCGGGCCCTGACCTAGCCGCTCTGCGCCCCCGTGCTGCCTTCTGCAGCCTCCCTGCCTGGCAGCTCCTGTTGTTGGGCCTCCACGAACCTGGCCTCCCTACCTGGAAGCTCCTACTTCTGGGCCCCCCCCCTCTTTTTAGCTGAGTAACCGGCCCCTGCAGCGTCTGACTGTGCTGCGTTCAGACATTTCGCCCTCAAGGGTTTCAGAGACAATGGACCCTCCCCTGCCCCCTCCTCCGGAAGTGACTGCGTTCAAAGTAATGATTGAGTCGAACTCTTAGCATCAGCCCTCAGCTAGTCAACAGAAGTTTGTCAAGAGGATGGACTCCATACCATCGGTAGCTCTCCCTGAAGAAGAAACATGTAAAGAAGCTCTAAATCTTGCAGAGAAAGGTCTCATAGGTCAGTTCACGGGCCTCTGGCCCTCGCCTAAGTCGGTAGAGGAGTGGACTCAAAGGAATTGGAAGCCGTTAATCAAAGAAGGAATCAAGAGTTATTTCGTAGGTAAAGGGTTTCTTGTCTTCATCTTTGAAAGTGTAGAGGACAGAAGCCTAATCTTCAGAAACGGACCTTATTTCATGGGCCCCCAAGGACTATATCTCAACAAATGGTTGCCAGACTTCGACCTAGCCCAGGATGTCCCATCTGTTGTTCCGGTGTGGGTGTGGCTTCCCCATCTCCCCCTCCACTGCTGGAACCCGAAGTCTCTCCAGATTATCGGAAACGGTTTAGGAAAATACATAAATCACGCTGCAAGAAAAGATCAATATTCATGCGCACGCATCTGTGTCGAAGTCGATTTGGAGGAGGGCCTGCCGAAAGCCATTAAACTAACAGTCGCAGGATGGACGCACATTCAAGAACTGGATTACGAACAACTCCCATTCAAATGCAGGCACTGCCATGGCTACGGGCACTTCACCAAACACTGCAAGAAAAAGGTTGAAGAACAGTCAGACAATCAGATTGGAGAGCAATGGACCCTAATACAAAAAACCAACAATCAAAAAAAAAGTAAAGGAAAAGGCACTTCGAACGAGGGACCAAGCAGCTCCAATCCCATCCAAGAAAAGAGCTCCAATAATAAAGAATCCAGTTAGATTAATCCATCCACAACATCTCCAGAGAAAGTGGATCAAAGTGCTCCTCCTAACTCGAACAAAGAAGAAGAGGAAATGGCTCACCTGGAAGTCCCTCAAGGAAGCCCTTCAAACCCCTCATACGCAGATGTTACAAGGAAAAAACCAGTTGAAAGCTCCGACTCCTCGGAGGAGGAAAACTATGAGCAGCCCACAAGAAAAGTCGACAGGAAATCCCACAGAGAAGCAAGGGAAGAGGAGGTGGAAAGGCTCAAAACCCAAGGAAGCCAGCCCACACTTGAGATGTCTATTGGGAGAAACTCCAGAAACAGGCCCCCCAAGGGAGGCTCCCACCCCATCGCTGGTAAATAATGCGACTTGTCTCTTGGAACTGCAGAGGTCTGGGTAACCCCATGAAAGCAGAAGCGGTTAAGGATTTTCTCAAAATAGAACCCTCAGACATTCTCATGATCCAAGAGACTAAGATAGAGGGGAAAGCCCTCCTAGACATCAGCAAGAATAAATGGAAGAAAAGCGCAGGTATAGCAGTCAGCTCAAGAGGCTCATCCGGAGGGCTTGCAACTCTATGGACAGAAGAGCTTTTTCAGCTGACCAAATCACATGAAACTCAGCATTGGATCTTTACGGAGCTAACGCACTGTTCAAGTAAGCTGACCATATCCCTCTTTAATCTTTATGTTCTTGTCCTGTATTCTGAAAAGAGAGTTTGCTAGAACACTCTTAATGAATTCTTAGAGCACCATTCCCCTAGCAACATCATTCTTGCTGGGGATTTAAACATTGTCTTAAAATCCAAAGAAAAAAGGGGAGGAATCGATAGCAGAGACACCATGCTCCCCATGGTCGAAGCCCTCATTCAGCAATGGTATCTTCTTGATTTCAGTCCGGCCAAAGGGCTGTACAAATGGTCCAACAACAGAGTGGGAGAGGAACATATATCAGCCCGCCTGGACAGATTTCTTGTCCAAGACACCCTGATGATGAACAAGAAACTAATCACCACCAAAATTTTGCCGAAATTGACCTCTGATCATAAACTAGTTCAGCTCATTATGGAAGATGAAGAAGATCTTGGTCCAATCCCCTTCCGATTTAGCCCTCTTTGGACTGAAAGGGATGGATTCACTGACACAGTGAAAGCAGCATGGGGTAAATCCTTCTCAGGGTCCTCCAGCTACATGTGGGAACAAAAGCTCAAAGCCACAAAGCAAGCACTGAAGAGCTGGATAAAGAATCCAACTCCAAACCCAACCAGTCAAAGAAAAGAAATTGTCCAGTCTTTAGAAGCGCTGCAAACCGAAATGGAAATCAGAGATATCACTCCAATGCTGCTCAACAAAGAAGTTAAAACTCAATGCTCTTCATTTCGATCTTTCCGAATGTAGGAAGAGTACTGGAGAATCAAGTCCCGAATTTTGTGGTTGAAGGCAGGCGATCGCAACACCTCCTTCTTCCATTGCCAATATAGAGCTAGACTCTCAAGAAACCATATCTCTGAAATTACAACAGCAGAGGGGCATATCTACAAAGGTTTCAGCCAGATAAAAGAGGCAGTTGAAACACATTACAAACATCTCTACACAGCATACTCTCAAAACAACGAGGAAGATACTGCTGATCTTCTCGCTAACATCCCTCTCCTGATCAGCCCTGAAGACAATGCCATTCTCACAAAGCCCATCACTGAAGAAGAAATCATAAAAGTCATTTGGTCCATGGAATCGAACAAGGCCCCTGGGCCTGATGGATTCTCAATTCTCTTCTACAAAACCTTTTGGGACATCATCAAAGCTGACCTATTAAAGATGGTAAAAGGATTTATAAAAAAATCCAAAGTAGGAGGAGGAACTAATTCCACCTATCTCGCCCTTATCCCTAAAGAAACCAATCCTGAAACCTTCTCCAGATTTAGGCCTATATCGTTGTGCAATGCCTCCTACAAAATTCTGGCAAAGCTCCTAGCTAACAGGATCAAGCCATTGCTCAACAGGTTGATTTCCAGCAATCAAGGTGGCTTCGTAGAAGGCAGGCATATTCTGGATAATGTCATCCAAGTCCAAGAGATAATTCACTCAAGCAAGCAGCGAAACGAAAAAGGCATGTTAATAAAACTCGACATGGCCAATGCTTTCGACCGAGTAAACCGAGCCTTCCTCTACAAATTCCTACACTCTTATGGCTTCTCCTCCCATTTCGTCAACCTCATCTCAGCTTTCACCGACAACCCCTGGATTTCCCCTCTCGTAAACGGTCACCCTACTCCTTTTTTTCAAGCCCAAAGAGGCCTCAGGCAAGGATGCCCGCTCTCTCCTTTCCTGTACATCCTGATGGCGGATTCCCTCAGCAGAAAGTTAACAAATGAACAAGCCGTAGGCTCCCTACCAGGACTAAAACCTTCCTCTTCCTCTCCAGCCCAGAACCACGCATTGTTTGTTGATGACTCCCTCCTCTTGGGAGGCGCTTCTATTCAAATAGCCAAGGAATTTGACTCAGTCCTAAAACGATATTGCAGGGTCTCTGGTGCCTCAATCAATGAAAGGAAAAGTGCAATTTATGGTTGGAACATTGGACAGCAAGAGCTCACAGGTATCTCCAACATCCTTGGCTTCACAGGTCATGCCCACTGGGAGAAGATTAACTACCTTGGCCTTCCCATTACTAACTGTTGCAACAAGAGGTCGTTGTGGATAGAAATTATTAGCAAAATAAAAATGAAAATCTTTGCATGGGGAGGCTATTGGCTCACCAAGGGAGGCAAGGTCGTCCTGATCACGGCAATGTTATCTGCACTCCCAATATATCAAGCAGCCTTCATTCTCTCCCCAAAATGCGTGACCGATCAAATCTCCAAGCTGCTCCGCGATTTCCTTTGGCAGGGGGGGAAAGGGAATCATCACAAATATCACCTGGTCAAATGGGAAACGGTCAAACGATCAATTTCCGAGGGAGGCCTGCAAATTCGCGACCCAGCAATCGTAAATCTGGCGTTTGGAGGTAAAATCGTGTGGAACCTCTTCATAAACCCCAAGCATCCTGTTAGCAAAATTCTGAAGGCGAAGTATGCCCACAACGTCCAGTCCAGAGATCTGCAAGAAAGCCACATTCACCATAGCACGCAGGTATGGAGATTATGCAATAAAAGTTTAAATTTTTTCAAAGGAAAGGCGTACAGGATCCCAGGCAACGGAAAGCATATTAACCTGTGGCACAATCGCATTATGGCCGAGAACCCCTTGAAGACAATGATGAAATCGTTCAATTGAAAGATTGGCTAGAACGTGCAGGGATAAATAGTGTCTATGATTTATCCAATTGGGACAGTCATGATGACTGGAAAGGGTGGGACTTCTTTGGAGTTCCAGATCACCTAAAACAGCAAAAACGCATTTTAGAAGAGCTGTTGGAAGAAGCGGCCCCAGTGAACAGGAAAATGAAAGATAGCTGGGGGTGGGGGAAATCAGGAACCTATACAGTAACAGAAGCCTACAATGCTCTACAGCCAATTAGGAATAGCAGCAAAACTCTGGAATTTTGGAGGAAAGTATGGGATCCGCTAGCATTACCCAAGGTTAATTTCTTCTTTTGGACTCTGGTTCACAACAAGTTGTTAACGGGAGACAATCTGGAAAAAAAAAGCATAGTTGGGCCGCATAGATGTGAACTATGCAGGAGCAGCCCAAAAACAGCTAAGCATCTCTTCATGGATTGCAACTTTGCCAAAGAAGTTTGGAGCCTCATTCTTCATGATTTAAAAATCACAGTCCCTCAATTTCATTCTGTAGCAGATTTATTTGATGCCTGGAATCAATGCTATCCAAAAAAAATCCCCAGTAAATCATTTTGGAGAAAAGTCTGGAATGCCATCCCCAAATATGTTTGTTGGCAGATCTGGCTGACCCGGAATGACCTGATTTTCAATGACAAGAAGCAAGCCCCTCTTTTGGCAGTAGCAAAGGCCAAAGCCTTCCTCCTGGAAGCAGCTCAACATCATTCTTCAGATTGTGCTTTGCTGCTCCCTGAAGAAGAGAAGTGGTTGGGCCCCCTTTCTCCCCACCCTCGGAATCAGCTATCAGCCCCTCAAGCAGTGAACCCAGTTTGGAGAAAAAGAGATTCCGAAGCTACCATCCAAGAATGGTGGAGAAAAAAAAAAATCACCACGATCTTCTTCGACGGAGCCTCCAAAGGCAACCCTGGGAAAACAGGAGCAGGAGGAGTCATATATGCCTCAGATGGTTCAAGAAGGGACAGTTTTAGCTGGGGCCTCAGACAGAAAACCAACAACCAAGCAGAGATCCAAGGCCTGCTCAAAGCTTGCCAAATAGCCAGAGACAGAGGATATAAAGACTTCCAAGCTTTTGGAGACTCAGAGATTCTAATAAAAAATTTAAACTCGGATAAATTGTTCACCAATGCAAGACTCAACAAAACTCTAAATAGATTAAAGAGAATCCTGCTCGACTTTGACTCCTACAAATTCTTCCACATCCTCAGAAACTCGAACAGTGAAGCAGATCTATTGGCGAACAAACGATGTACTCTCGGGAAAGGGCAGCTTCTCCTAAATGACGAAAGATCATACCATCCTTGCAACTCTTGAGTAATCTGCGTTATGAATTAGAACAAGAAAAAGAAATAGAAGCTTTGTAATGCTGGCTGTCATGGCGCATGTCCATTTTCTTCACCAATAAATAAAACATACCCGTTTCAGTTAAAAAAAAAAAAGTGATGTGCTTTTTAGACTTCCTCAAGCTTTGATTGGAGCCCTACCAATCAAGGAATTTGTACTTTGGTTCTAGTAGAAAACGCTTTAATCACTTCTTTATGGAACCAGTGTTGGAAAAATGAAGAGAAATAAGGCTTAACGGAACTTGAAAAGGAATATGGAAAGTATTATCACCCAGAAATTCATGCCCTACAAATGTTGAAGGGAGTCTAAAAACACTAGAAAGTAAGCATAGTCACCTCACTTCGAAGTCGGTGCTTGCTAATGTCAGCTAAATGATCCAAGTACTAACTACAAATTCAAGAATTATTAGTGACATCTATCGCAATAAAAAACTCGTTGGCCTTCTACAAAATCTGTGATAAATATGGAAATGAACAAGCTTAAAACTCTCTAAAAATTGTCCTAAATGCACACAAACCAAAGGAGAAAATTAACACTCAATAAGGACATGGATCCCAATGCAAGTATACATTGAAAACATCTTAATAAGATGACAAAACAAAATTTACAACGAACTGTTATGACTTTTTAAAGGCTTCCTATGCTGAATTAAATGTTGTTTTTCGAGCATTTTTATGATTTTTTATGTTTTTAGACATTTTCAACACACGAAAATCGGAAAAAAAAAATGTAAGGTTTCTCTTTATTTATGTATCAAAAAAGAAATTACAGCAAGTTAAGCTTGTAATTTAACAGAAAATTGAATAAATATGATCTAAGATGCTTAAGTTATATGTCCAAAATGCGTAAAACGCACAATTTTTTAGATAAAGAAGTGGTTTTGCTTTTATGTGAATAATTAAATGATTAGAACAAATAAACCAATGTCTTACAAAGTCAATAAGATGAAAAGAAGAGAGCGAGTAGGGTTGACGAAAAAATCACTTCCTATCACTTGAATTCGATAAAAAACAAATTTAAAATCAAGTAAGAGTCTACAAAAATTAGAAAATTCTTACACACAAAAAAAAAAAAAAATAGTTGCCAAAGAATTGACTGATTGTCTTTATTGCCAAAGGTTGTAGGAAGAACAAAGGCCTTGATAGGTCTGAACAAGAAAGAACTCTCCAAGTACAATTGTACTCAGTTGGATGGAATAGGTACAATCATGATCCAACAAAGAAGTCTCCAATTATCATAGGTACTATATGCTAACCCTCAATTTCACTATCTCAATAAAAGAATAAGCAAAAAAAGGTGCAAGGCAATAATCATCAAGATCTAGTGATTGAATTACTCACAAACACCAAACCTCTTCCATCTTCAATGTTTGTACAATGTATAAAAGAATGAGAGAATAAGAATATGTAAGATAAGGGGAAGTAAGAATAGTAGTCTCCAAATATCAATCTTTTTTTTAGTAAAAATATCATGTGTATGAAGAAACTACTCCAAAAAAACACCCTCTTTCATAATAACCACCTACAAAAGAAAATACACTTGTATATGATTCATATATTCTATTAATGCATTTTTTCATGCCTAAAATAGACCTTATGAATTTCCTAATGAGAGAATCCCCTTAAGTTAAGCCTTAAATTATGGAATAAATGAGGATCAAAAATAATACGGTGGGCTCTACTAATTTTAGGAATGATAAACTTTAAAAATAGCAATGTAGGATCCTTGAGGCCAATTGTTCTTCAGGTAAGGCCACATGAGAAAAACCTTACAACCATGCCAAAACACAATCGTTCTCTTAAATTTCAAAGTGCTCAGAATGGATTGAAATATGACACTAGCAATGCACGCCATACTAGGTATCCAAAAGTCCAATCACTTAGGTAAAAATAGCGCCACCTCGTAATCAATAGAAACTTGAACCATAGAAAATCTCTTAAGTGGGTTCCCAATATATAATCATCCTATCAATTAGACCATTCAAAAACTATGAAAATAGTGACTTTTCAAATTTGCTTGAAATTTGAACTCTATGCACATCTCCCAAAAGGCTATCTAAATCTATGATTAGATCTGGAAAAATAAAAGTTTACAAAACCAACCCTACCATACTCTTTAGGAGTATTCAACCTCCCATACATACTCTAAACATTGCATTGAACCTGCATGGGGCAACTACTCCATTAAAACTTTGTCCATCTAATGTACCCTCTATATATGTCTAACATGCTCAACAACCTATCCTACCAACAACCCCTAAATAACGAAATATGTAACCATGTGTTAAGTCTGAAAAGGCACTCATGAACCACCACTACCACATCAATGGAATGACCAACCAATTTATCCCATATTGTACCCACAAACAAAATAAGATGGCACTCAAGTTGGATTTTCAAGAAATCTAATCTGACTCTTAACAAAAAGCATATGTGGGCCAACTTAAGAAAATTCATATCAAATTAAATGATGAGGAGGATGTCATTGTCTAGTATAGGAATCATGCAACGGGGGAATATGCCTCAAGATCATGTTATAAATCTCTATGTAAAGATGCTAATGAGTAAGAGGTGACAAAGTTACCAACTTAACGAGAACTGTGACCTCAAAACGAGAACTCTAGCCCTTAAAACCCATATTTTTGCATAAAAACATGAAAATCAACCCCCAAATCAAAAAGTGGTGCTACCAGTAGCACCATTTTTCTAACGAGGTCAAATTTACAACATTTTTCAAGCATGGCCTTTAAAACTTGTACAGTAGCTCAAAAAAACCTTAAAATCAACACTCAAATCACAAAGTGGTGCACCATTTTTCCTAACGGAGTCAAAATTACAACATTTTTTAAGCATGACCTTCAAAACTCATACAATAGCTCAGACAAACCTTAAAATCAACACCTAAATAAATAAAAAATTATGTTACCTAAAACAATATGTTTTTTCAAAACGTTAAAATTATAGCTAATTACGACCTAATTGACACTGCGGCCTTGACAACAGATTCCTATGTGAATAAAAACCCAAAATTGGATCCTAAATGGTCTTTTGAAAATTTATTTACTAACTTTTTTTTTAATTTATATTAAAAATTAAATAAAGAGAAAGGAGAAAATCTTCTCAATTTTTTTTAAATAAAGAAAAAAACACATTCAAAAAATATATTCAAAACCCAAATTTGAAAAAAAAAAATTAAAAAAAAGGTG
>JASDQU010818833.1:56733-71701 GCA_032191745.1 Picea mariana | reverse complement strand
TGGAAGCTACATTCTAGGTACTATGGCTAGCACCATCAACATATCCCATGTAGATGGATGGGGATGGTGACATATGAAAATCAAGCATAAATCGCAGTAACCATCTAATCGAGACATTAAATCCACACAAAAATCAAATCACACCACTCCAAAAAACAAACACACCTATGTATAGAGCATCATGTGGCCTGAGGGCCTAAGCATAATGCTTATTGAGGTAGATCCCATTGTAAGGCTCCAAAATAATATTTCCATCATAATCAACCAGCGTGTAGGCCCCTCTCTTTAAGACATGCTTAAAAATGTAGGGACCATTCCAAAGGGGTTCAAATTTACCGACACCTAGTGTACCTACCGTGTCATGGTCATGATCATAAACAATGACCAAATCACCCTTTGAAAATACACAAGGATTGATATATTTATCATATTGGGATTTAACATGTTTCTTGTGAGCTTCATTGGCCAACGTAGAATCACGATGTTGTTCATCAATATGGGTCAAATACAAGAGACACTCCTCCTCTACAGAGGTGTTAGGAAATAGTTCTATGGTGAGTTTCAATGATGATATTTTTCATTCAATTATTAATACTGCCTCTAGACCATAATCAAGCTAAAAAATTGTAAATGTAGTGGCAGTTTTGGTAGAGGTATGGTGAGCCAATAAGAATGAAAATAGCATAAGATTCCATTTTGTCTTTTGTTTCCCTAACATCCTCTGGATCATGGTATTTAGGACATGACTGATGGCTTCTACCTCTTGAGGGTAATAGGGCGTCAAGTTATCATGGAAAAATTCTAACCTAGCATCCAATTCAATCATCATATTGTTATGAAAATGGGATCCATGGTCCATAACTATGGTCTTAGGAACATTGAACCTAGCAATAATGTGATTGAACATGAAAAGAGTAGCGATGGTGAAATCATTAGAAAAGGCAGAAAATTCCTCAACCCATTTAGTGGAGTAGTCAACAACCATAATGATGTAGGCATGACCATAAGTTGAGGAAGGCTTACATGTCATAAAATCAATCCCCCATTTGGAAAAGGGACCAACAGTCACCATGGGATGGAGTGGGGTACTATGAGAGTGCATACTACAGGTGAATATTTGACAAGAATGGAATTTCTGGACAACATTCATATAGTCCTTGAAAATTGTGGTAAAAAATAATCAACACGTAATATCTTATGGGAGGTGGCCAACCTAGAGAGATGACAATTATTAGCGCAAAGTTGTCAGATCAGGTCCTGTGAAGGTTACCAAAAAAAGGGTACCGATGTAGTTTTGGGCACTTGCATTTTCATATTTATGAAAGGAAATAAGTCTCACCTGAGGTGAAACTGAGACAAAATAACTAAGGGAAGGGTAAGAAGAATGTTATACATATCTATTGTGCTGAAATTTTAACTATTGGCAACAAATTTCTATGTTGCACTGAGGTTAAATTCATTTGTCTTAAATGCAATGAGGGAATTCCATTCAACGTTTTCTAATGTTTCAACCTGAAGCATTTGCAGGTATGTAGTTTGAATGAAAATATTGAAGGATCTTAGTTCCTTCTTTGCTACTGTTTGAGCTTCAAACAGAGCATTCAAAGAATTATCTGCTTGCTGCATTTCATCAAATTTTTCTTACTTCTCCAAAGGATCGTTTGTTTTATCTTCTTCATCATTGAGTATCTAGATTCTAGTGCGCAAGTATTCCAGTTAGGTTATAACATTGATACAATCTCTAAATTCATTAAATATGGTGATACATTTGAAAGTATTTTTGTTCAGCAAGGCTCTGGCATCATTGCCTTCCAAGACAAGTCTTTCTAGCTACTATTGCGGTTCCTTGGGCTGTGCCTCAAAATTCAACTTCATACCCACCAAATGGGTTTGAAGGTCCTCCGCGTGATCTATTATCACCTCCAATGATTTCTGAATCAATGTGAGTTGTTCCTCTGGTTTTGTAATGGCCCAGTATTCTAACACTTGAGGGGTTACTTTTATGAAAGTTGGTCAGATATCTGTGAGCTTTCCCTTCATTTTCTCCACTTTCTCTTCTGTGTGGATTTTCAAGTATTCTTCTTGGGTTCTTTTGGTCTATTCTACTATTCCTTCTTGTATCCAATACTCAACTCTTGTTTCATCTTGCTGAACCCACTTCTCTAGTTGATCAATTGAGGATATGATCAACCCTACTAGTTGCGGTGTTGACAACTGAGAAACCTCTTTGGATGTAACTGTGGCCTCTAGTGGGAGTTTGATATGGATTGGAATCCCACTGGACATGGATGGCTCAGATGGTGTCTCAATTTCCTCTTCTCCCTGGACTGATCCTCACAACTATTGGGATAATTAGCCTTGAGGGCTAGTGGAAGTAAAGGGATAGCATCCACCTCCGCTAGGAAGAGCTGTAACAATTCTGAACATTTTTGTGGATCTTACAGGATGGGTTCTAGTTGATATTTTAGCGAATATTTTCTTTGATACTCTTCCTCTTTTTGTGTCGTTTCCAGCGTTGTGTGTGGAACTTCAGGGGTTCCTCTTTGATACTTCAAGACTTTTGTTCCGCTCTCTTTTCTCAGAGACTGTGTATTTGGGAGGGGGACATGTGGGAGTTATGTGAGTACTGGTACTATGGATGTATGTCTCTCCTGAAAGGGAACCATTTATAGAATATCAAGCTGCATAGTTTCTAGGGAATTGGGCAATAACGAGAATGTTGTATCCACAATTAGTGATGATGGTTGTTTCTCAGTGACTATGGTGGAATATATACTAGGGTTAGACTTAGGGTCATCGATAATATGGATAATATTCTAAGTTTCTTGAGTGGTTTCTTGTGTGAGACACATCACAGTCGATATAGGTTGGGGGTTGATTATTTTAAATGGGCTTTCTGCTGGGGACACACCAGTTCTGGGATTCTTGGTCGAAATCTCCTATATGAATGTATCAGATAAAATTTCATTAATGGTTTTACCTAATAAGAGGGCCTTGTTTGGAATCTTGGGACATCTCTGCAAAGGAATCTTTTTCCTCTGCAACTAGTGTTCTTCCTCGTCCTCTGATTCTGAGTCCATTGATGAGTTCTGGGGTTGTTATACCTTTCTAGAGCTCAACCCTGCATCTTTTTTTGGATTCTTCTTCTTTAACAATTCTGGTGGCAATGAATAGTGGACACCCAACTTATGTAGGGTGTGTTTAACTCCTATCCAAGAAAGGATACCTTGTCTAGTATCTCCTCATCCAAATAGAATGGTAGGGGTAATGTATGAAAGTATGAAGGCTTTGCATGCCTTGGCTAGATGAATGTATAATGTCGATTCAGAGAAAATAAGATGTTCCTTATATGAAAATTCAGAAGCACCTATGGTATGCAAATCCTTTGGGTAGCATCAATCAACTAATTGTACCATTTTAGGAATGAAAAATTGTTGAACTCCATGTTTTCTGAGTATTCCCTTGCATTCCATGTCTATAAAATGTTTGCGAGGTGACCTTTGTCGGTAGGTGATAATTGTCTTCATGTGGGTGGCCTCCACTTCAACATTACAAAATATAGAAGAAAATATTCGTATGCGAAGGTGGATCCCTTCTCTTGGAGTTCCTCGCAAGAGACAAGGAGTTCTTTGAACAAGTAACTACACCAATTGGACACTGCACCATTTGTGCGAAAGTTAGCCACTGACAGGGCATCCAATCAGGGATGATTTTAAGGGTGGAAATTTATTTTAAAATCTAGAAACCTTGGCGAATCTTACTAATCCTTCATATGTCAACTATAAATGTTTGGCGATATTTTTGTAAAAATATTCAAATTTCTAAGTATTTTATATAGTTTTTATAAACTTTTGGTGATTTTTGAGGTAAAATAATTTTATCCTATAGAATTTGAGAGAATTATTTTTAAAATAGGGAATCTCGTTTTTGGAAAAACCATGGAAAATTAGCCCATGAGCGAAATTTAGCCCCTAAAATCATCCATGCATCCAATGTGCATTCACTCTTACAGTAAGAGTGCATGACCTTGCTAGCGATCATGTAGCATGCCATCCGTATTGTCTCAGGGAATATTGGTTCAATCTTTGTTATGCGACCTCCCCTCTATCTATGGAAGTGCTCATATAGGCTAATATATCCCTTCTACTTTCCATGCTTGTTTGGTCTTTGAAATCCTTTTGAGACATATTCACCCTCCAAAGAAAATCTTGTCAATTGTTGAATATATTCGTCATGAATGGGGTATAGTCTGTCGAGCCATAAAATTCAATCGTGCACCCTGCTAATCGATAACTCAGTGCATCACACAACTTCATTAGTGGTTCCAAAAACTAGGAGGTCCTGGAGATTTATGATTTTCAGGTGGAACAGATTCATAAAATTAGCCTTCGGGAGGAACTACACCTCTCCTGTCGGCCCATATTCCATTTCACAGAAAAATTCAATGCTCATTTGGGGCAACAACACCATGTCCGTGAGATCCAATTCGAGGAGTTTTGTCTGCTTGTATTTTCCTTTGACATCACCCAGGACCTCAATCATGGTATCATAAGGATCATATGGAACCGATTCCTTTGATACAGAGCTTCATCCTCTTGATATTTTTGGTATTTTCATGCTGGAGTGCTAGTAGTGACACTGACTCAAGAACTAGGTGGTGACCAACTTCTCAGAATGCACTAGGATGCATAGACTCTACAAAAGAAGACAAGTATATGAATATAATGGAATTCTGAAAAATATTATGGAGTATTGTATTTAAGGTAATGGGATATAACATTAATGGATCATCAATGAATGAGTAATTAGGCCAAAAACACAATCTATGGCGTAGATGTGTGACGTGACTGGTAATAGGGTAAAATCTTCAAGCCATATATTGAATTTTTTGGGTTCCTTACTCAACAGGTGGTCGGAGTGAGGGTCCTACTATTTTAATAATTAATAATCATGGTAGGATCCTCAATAATATCTACATGAACATGCACTTTTAATACTTGATGGGACATGTTGATAGTTCTTCGACAATTACCCTAAAAGTTACAAATGGAACAAATATTCTACGGTGGTTATACTTTCATGGATTAGTAGATTGAAGATGCATTGGATAACACATTGCTATGTGGGAATGTTAGAAAAAACACACAACATTTAAAATGATATGGATATGTTGTGTTGCACCTAAGCACAATCTGACGTTACTACGTAAAACAAAATTCAACATTGCTACAAAATTCAACATAAAATCAAAGTCTACCTATTGTACATGATCCCTTGGATTGAAGCAACCATGTGTCTTGTTAAGTATGTGTAATGTAGGGTTTCAAGAATGTTCCATTCACCCACCCTGGTTGAAGGACATGATGTAGTTGCGTTAGCTTGACCACACCAGACTGTTGGATCTCAGCCACTGGGAATGGCCCTAACCAATGCATGCACAACTTGGCTGGAGGTTTCTAATAGTGACTGTCATAGAGGAGTACCTTATCATGTTGTGAAAACATCTTAATCTTAATGTGTTGATCATGCCAACTTCTACCTAGATTTCTTCACTGACTAATGAAAATCAATGAGGAACCTTTCTTCTTCCAGTTCCTACAGGTTTGCAACCCTTTGCGTAATGGATGCGTCATTTGTTATTTGTGTAGCCTAAGATATATAGAGACCAGGGGTAATAAAATCTATAGGTACCGCAAATTCCTTCCCATAAACGAACTAAAATGGGGTGTACTTGTGATACTTCTTTTTGGTAGTCCTATAAACCCATAAAACTGTTGGAACTCTCTCATCGCAGTCTTCCCTGTTTGTGCAACACACCTTTGTCAGTCCCCTCTCTAGAATTTTGTTGAATGACTCCATTATCTTGTGGGTGATAAGGAATGTTATTATGGTACTAAATAATAAATTGTGTCATTAAGGTTGCGATTGTGATGCTAATGAAGTGGCTCCCTTGATCACTAGTCAAGCTCCTAGGGCATCCAAACCAAGAAATAATATTTTCAAATATAAATATAGTTATTCTATCTGGTTAAAAATCCTAGACTGCTTCTACTTCATTCAACCACGTAAGATAGTCTTTTGCGGTAATGATATATATGGACTTCGAATGTCTTGTGGGTGGGTTAATTGGTCCAATAAAATCAACAACTCACTTCTCAAATGCTTGCAGTTCCCTAACCAGCTAAAGAGGTAATTCGTCTCTACGTGATGGTTTCCCTACTTGTTGAAAAACATTGCAAGACCTAGCATAGAATTTAGAATCTTTGAATAATGTTTCTGACCATAATCCAGCTTGGAGAATCTTTTGTGTTGTAGATTTCCCTCCAATGTGCCCTCCCACAACTCCATTGTGGGATTCCCAAAGGATATCTTTCCTTTCATGGTTTAGGACACACTGTCTGAGAATTCTATCAAGTCCCATATTATAGAGTTGGCCTGCAATGATTTGGTAATGTTTTGCGCAGAATACCAGGTGCCTCCTCTAGGTTACAGAATAATTCTATGGGAAAGTCCCTATACTGAGGAAAGAAACAATCTCTTCGTGGTATTCTTGAATGGATTCAATCCAGAATCGATCTTCATCGGGGATTTGTTCGTCCACTAATCCTCCACTTTCCCATGATTCTAGTCTTGAGAGGTGATCGGTTCCTATGTTACATCTTCCAGTATTGACAATTAACTCAAAGAAAAACTTCTAAAAGAGTAAGATCCACCTG
This sequence comes from Picea mariana, assembly GCA_032191745.1. Taxonomy (NCBI): domain Eukaryota; kingdom Viridiplantae; phylum Streptophyta; class Pinopsida; order Pinales; family Pinaceae; genus Picea; species Picea mariana. The sequence goes on along the minus strand of JASDQU010818833.1, from coordinate 64,985 downwards.
CAAATCCTTCCCTCAAGAACATGCTTATTTACAATGTATTTTTGCAATGCATAAATCATAGCCAAACCTTCCCTTTCAGTTGTTGTGTATTTTTGTTAAACTTGAGACACTTTTTTGTTGGAAAAGTATATAGGGTGATCAATATTCCCTTCCCTTGGTTGCACTAAGATGGCTCCTAGCGTGACACCCGATGCATCCTTGTGTATATGAAATTCAATTTTCTAATTGGGGTATATAAGGATTGGTGCAGTACTAAGCTTTTCCTTGAGTGTATCAAATGTCTTGTCCCACTCAGTCGTGCACTGAAATGCTTCAAACTTCTTCAGTGTTTTCTCCAATGATGTTGTAATACTAGCATATCTTCTGATGAACCTATGGTAGTATGTTGTATGCCTAAGCATCCTGTGCAACTATTTCACACTTGTAGGTGGCAGCATGTTCAGGATAAATATGACTTTAGCTAGGTCTACCAAGAATCCTTCCTGACAAACAATGTGGCCTAGCAGGTTGCCATGTGGTATGAAAAAAATACACTTCCTTAGGTTTAGATATATTTGTAACTCGTTAAATCTATCAAACATCAACCAGAGTATCCCTATGTTATCCTTCAACAAACTATATACCATCGAGTCATCCATGTAGACTTCTAGGAACTTGTGTATAAAATCGCGAAATGTTGCAGTAAAAATCCTAGAGAAGACCGCAGAGGGATTCTTTAGGCGAAAGGGAATTACATTATATTCGAATGAACCCCACTCATTTATAAAATTGGTATTATTATTTCCATCCTATGAAATTTTGACCTTGTGATACCACGAGAATCCATATGTAAATGAATATGCTTCTTTCCCCACAACTTGATCTAATACGTCATCATCGAAGGGTGTTGGAAATGGATCGTGTACACATGCAACATTAAAAATTATATAGTCAACACAAACCTCAATGTCCTCAATACCCTTTTTTCTCTGTATGGCTATGGGGCTAACCCATTCTGCTTCTTCGAATGAAAATATTAGTCATGTCGTAGGAATTTTGGCTATTTCTCTTTTAACCTTTTATTTTACCTTTGGATTGAGATGATATGGTCTGTGCTTCATGGGCTTCGAGTTAGGTTTTAGCTCGATATTCATTTCTCCCATGGTTCCTTTTCCTTTTATACCTTTCATTTCTGAAAACGTTTTTCGGAATAAGTCTTCGTATTCTCGTAATAGACTCTAGATTTTATTCATGGTCTCCTCATCCCAGTAATCCTCTATGGAAGATATCTTAGTATGCTCTTCTCTTCCTATGTTTAATTTTAGAAAATTCAAAGGTTGGGTATAGGTGCTATTTGTATGACTAGGTGTAGTATCCTATATTTCCCTAGTTCCCACAGTTTATTTAATATTGAGGTTCCTACGTTCTTCTACTTCATCAGGTTCTTCCATGTCTTTATCAACTTTATAGCAGGCTATTGGTATTCTGACAGGGTTGTGGTCTAAATTGGACTGAAGAAAATGAGAATGATCAAAACATACCACTGCGATTGATATGGATTGATAATTATTAGTAAATAACATCTCTTGAATTCTTTGAAGGAATAGGTGGAGCTCAGGAGTCTTACTAGTAAAAGAAAAATATCTGCAAAATTGGTATTCTAGTGTTTTCCACTGGTTCGTTTGTCTTCTGGTATCTTCATGGATGTACCAGGTTTTTGGAATCACACCTAATGAGTGAAAAAATAATTGAATCCATAACTGAGATGGTACTTGCACAAATTGAATTTGCTTGATGCATTGCTCAATATGCATTCTGGGGTCAGACTGCCCATCGAACAATTGCACTTCACAAAAATCCATGTTCTTCTTTGTTGTTACTTGATCATTTATGAGAAATCTATATCAAATATCTCTCTTTGCATCCTCCCAATCTAGAATTGAAGCTCTATGAGTGTCCCATCACCTGGCTGAGGTGTCCTTCAAAGCTATGTCCTGAACTGATATCCTTTTCTCTGGCTCAAATTTTCCATCTATATCAATGAGAAAGATAATAACATATGAATTATCGTCATATGTTGGGTGATCCCTTATCTCGGTTCCAATCCATCTCGTTGCCCTGATAGTTTTGCAACATCTTGAAAATATTTCGTATGAACCCTATTGCCAACTATCAAAAGCTAGTTCTGAGTCCTCCTCAGCTAACTGCATACTCCTCCAACTTACATAGCCATTTATAGTGGGGTTGATATAATCTTGCCTCATCCTTGGTTTTACGGTGTATAACTGGTCGAGAACTTTGGATTCCATGTTATTATCCACTATATCAGTTTATCTAGGTCCCATGTATGGATCTAAGGGATGGATTAATTTTACTCCATCTTCTTCAAAAATCATTGTATCTCTCTTTAGGTCAATGATAACACAAATTTCATACACCAAATCAATTCCTAATAAGGCATGGTAGGGGTCTACATCTCCCATGATTTTACTTACTTCAAAATCAGCTATCATTTTAACTCTTGTGACATCTACTTCCACATGTTCGAGCCTTCCTATTGGAAATGCAGTATTGATTTCCCATTCTCAAATGGATAGGAGAATAGACTAACTGAGGTTTCCCTAGATCCTCCCAAGTATTTTTGCGTAATATTTTGACATCTAAGTCCAAGTATAGCATGGCATATTTAATTTCAAAGTCATTTAACTGGGCTTCCAACCTAAATTATTTTCAAGGTCACAACTTCCTTCTTTGTATTCTCTATGCATTCTTCTCAGGGAGGTTGGTGGTTATATTAGTATCTGGGGTTCCTTCATTCCCTAGGATTAGGTACAAGTTGTTCTGCAACTTATCAAAAAGGTGGTAATCTCCTAGGATCTTACAGAATAATTGAATCTAGAGGTTGATTATATTTTGGCATTGCTCCCGAGGTATTATTGAATTTACAGGGTTTCAAAGTGCAAGAGGTGAGGCATGAGCTTGAGCAATATTAGGTTGAAGGGTGAATTTAGGATGATTTTCTTTTATTTATGTACCAGATTCAAGTTTAAATATTTCTACTGCATCTTTGAAAAATAGTTTTTGTTTCAAAGGATCATACCTATCATTCTTGGGGGATTCTTTCTGGATCTTGGGGCGATTGTCTGTATCTTCCCCAATTTTTTATCCTCTGTGAGTTATGTTGTTGAATTTAGGTAACCTTTCTTCAAATTCTCTACTAAGTTCCAAGCCTATGAAGTTAAATCCTCTTTGACAAGCCCGATCCTCCCACTTTGTGATCATATCTGGGCACTCTTCATTTGCTTGGGCATTAGCTCTGCAGTGTGAACACCATGGCTATCTCAGATGAGGAGAGTCTTTGTCCATATGTCCTTGTTCACCACAATTGTAAAATCAACCTGGTCCACTTCCTCCATTCCTCCTTCCTCTAAATCCTCTTGCACCTCCATTTCCTCGACCTCTTTCCATACCTTGGGGTTTTTTGTTTATTACTGAATGCAGTCAGGTCCAATTTGTCGGAAAGTGCATATAATTCCCTACATTGGTTTGTATCATGCACCGTAGATCTACACAACTCATAATGTATTGTATTGGGTGCCGATGAGTACTTCTGCAAGATGGGACAGTGTCTTGGTGCATTCCCCTGAGATCGACATATTTCACAATATTCAATCATTTGAGTTGGTTGGGAACTTGGGAAATAATTATATTGAACCGATGCATGTAATGTCAGATTTTTTGATACCTACGTAACTCATCCCGTTGGTCATGTAGGGGGCTGGCCTATTCCCATTATCCACTGACACTCAATTTCCAGATGCCCCTCTATGTAAAATCCTGTGCACCAAACATGAGGTCACACTGGCTTGAGTAGAGTTAATTCTTGCATCTACTCCATGAGTGAAAATATCTATCCTTGGAGATTCGACAATGTGTGAAACTACTAGAGGTCTAGTTATCCTCAGTCTCCCTGGGTATCCTACTATAGATTCAATATTCATTGATTGTCTCAAATCCTCTGTCAATGTGGATATTCTCTGTTGTGTCAAGTGGATTCATGTCAAGGGTAACAACCCTTGTATGTACTATTCCATTTGATTTTATTCATGAATTGGGTGTGATAATCTCCCAATAGTGTCCTTAAACTTCTGACTATATTCCGATGCAGACTGCCCCTCTCTCTGTTGAATCTCATAAAAATCTGAGAGATCTTATTGTTCTGAATGATGTAGCTTGAATTCACCAATGAATTTAGGACACACCTAGTAAAGGGCAAAGGAATGTTCTTGTACACCAAGATAAAAATCCTTCATGTACCATTTGAGGGCACAAACCCTTAAGGTAGTATAGAATTTTACTAACTTGTTCACATCCAAGGTCCCTCTGGACCTCTAGATGGACTCACATAGAAAAAAATGCTATTCTACATCCTCGTCCCCTTTACCGCAGAACTATGGGTATCGGGAAATTGATCCTCTTATGTTTCCATCCATTTCTAGTGTTCTTGTTCCTATAAAATTAAATCCTAATGATCTTGGTTGCGATTTACTAGGAGACCCTAATATCCTCCCATTGTTTATGTTTGCGGGTCTTGATGAACTGACTAAATTCAAAAAAATGGGATTTGCATGAGTATGAGGTACTGAGCTTACCAAGGGTATTGAAGGTGCCTGGGGGATGGGAAACTCAAGGCTAGGTCTACTGACTTCTAGGTGGGTTTGTTTGATATCGGGGGTCTTGTTTTCTTGTACCAAAGCAGCCTATTTTGGGTTATGGTCGAATCCTCTTGGAATYGAGATCGAATCTTCTCTATCTTCCACAATATCTAGGCATCGCTTTTCCTCTCTTGMTTCTACACCTTCCTCATCTCGTCCTCTCTCCATGGGACTTCTTTCTTTCTTCTCTTCTCTTTCCTGCAATCTTAGACTCGCCAGTATTTATTGTCTCACAACTTCCACAACTCTTCTGACTTTATTTCATCTGTTCCTCCAGGTATGATTTCTTTCTGCAACACCTCAGGCTTCTTTTCTTCTCTCTTTACCTTTCCCCTCCACCATTTCTCAACTATGTCAGCTCTCCTCAGGGCACACTCACTTCTTGTTGTTTTCTCTTCCCCCATATGGAAAACAACTATTTTCCCTTCTTAGGTCATGAACCTTCCCCACCCTGAGAACGTGGGTTTAGGATGCCATCTCATGTGAGGGAATAACTAGCATCCCCTCCTCAACCAAAAATACTTTAATCCAAAGGGGAATCTCCCTCTACAATATTCCCCATGCCCCTTTCTTGAATATTGATTTAGCACATGAAAAATACTAGTGGTTCTCTCTTGCAAACTTGATGATATATCCTTCCAAAGACATGTCAATCTAGAAATCCACCGCTCGAGTCATCTGGTGATCTAGTCAGTGAAGATTTGCTAGCTTCTCTGTATTCCAAGAACCAATTTATTTAACCCATTCTTTGAATTTTGGTGCTTCTTGTAGATGATCTACCCACTGGAGCATCTTTTTCGGGAATTCTACCTGAAAAATATCATATTGGTTGCTTGATATTTCCGAGTAGAAGAAAAAATCCTTAGGGACATTCCATTTCAATTYTCATAACTTCAATTCCTTCAGTATGAACACATCACATTTGCATTCCCACCACTTCCGAACATCAGAATTGTGGATCCGTGGAAGCATTCTCCCTATAGGTTCCCTTGTAAAATCAGGGTCTCGACAATGAAACCATTTTGTTGGCGCAAAGTTGTCAGAGCATTGTCCTATGCAGGTTACCAACAAAAGAGTACCGGTGTATTCTAGGGCATTGTAATTTTCATCTTTTTGAAAGGAAATAAGTCTCACCTGAAGCGCAACCATGACAAAAGAACTAAGGGAAGGGTAAGAATAATGATATAAAAATATATAATCCATCTATATTGTTACCATTCTAGTGCGAGATAGATACTCAGTTCAGATCCTTAGCACATCATACACTATGTTAATCCCTAAATAGTGGCTCATTACCCCTTAATTGGGGCATATTACATTAGTAATTTTATTTTATTTATGTCGGCTTTATTCCATTAGTTGTAATTATACCTCCTAGTCTCTTATATATACCAAAGAGACATTTTCATTTGGAATCATCTTGTAATTGTACATTTATGTGGGCATAAGGAGGTTGCCCACTCGAAAAGGATAATTATCTGAATTTCTCTCTTTTTCAAGGAATTGAGTACTTAGTCTGAGGTTTTTTTTATGCTATATTGATATTTCATTCTTAACATATGGTTTCAGAGCTCAAGGTCTTGGGGTTTTGCTGCTACATCTGAGACACCTTGGAATTTTCGCTATACCATTTTTTTTACAAAGTCTCAAAAGGAACCACTTGGAGGATATTTATCATACGGAGAAAGGTACGTTGGGTTACAATTTTAGCTCCTGAGGCCTTACACTTTTGGAGATACATCCTATGCAATATAGGGTTCTGGAATCATCCTGAAATGAGCCATTGCTGAATTTTCGCTATAATTTTTTTTCTGTAACATTTCATAACTTGAATTCTAGAGGATATTTAGATAAATTAGTAAGGTATCTGTGGTAAAAATCTCATCTTCTGGGCCATCTTACATTTTCAGATACACCCTGTGGAAGATAGGGTATCTAACTAGTCCTATTGACTAGTCTCAAGAAGGTGTTCTAGGTAAAACAATCATAACTTCTTCCTAGGGTATCCAAATTGAGTGAGAATGGTTGCATTGGATATTGAACAGTCTGTAGTATTTTCGGTATGAGTTTCATAATTTTATATCAATTAATTTGTGCGGGGCACGCTGTTATCACTGAAATTTTGTCCGCACATGGTTACAAGAACTCAGCATCATCAAACAGTGATGAAGTCATCCATGGACCTGAATTAATACCACGGCATTTAAAAAAGGTAAAAAACTATACAAAGTAGTGAAAAATTGAAGAGCGCTATGCAGACATTGGGCGCACAAGCACATGCGCGAAACAGAAACATAGAAATCATGCGCATGCGCACGATGCACGACTGTTATCACAAAAAGCTACGCACCTGCTAAATAACGCATTTATGAGAGTGGTTGGCCTCCCACCCACTTATGGTTCAGCTCCCAAGCCGATTTGACCCTCAAATCTGGACTGGATCTGACTGGTGGGCTGGTCAAAGACCTAGGAATGCCCTAATTGGCCTCTTTTCACATTACAAAGCAGTTAAACAATAACCCAAAGGAATGCTATAAAAAGGCCATGGATGCACCTCATTTTTTAAGGAATTCAAGGTAATGTTATGCTACCTTTATTCTCTTGAGGACTCCATCCTCGTCAAGAGCATATTGCCACCATTGCATTGGACAATCTATCTCACCCATTGAGTGGATTTGTAAAGAGTTCTTTCATCATCATTTTCCATTTTTTCTTTGTTGTAAGAAGAGCTAGCTAGTGGGGTTCCAAGAGCCCTCCCTTGGAGGAAGAAGGGACTCATAGTCCCCTTTATTCTTGGTGCTTTGTTTCACTAATAGAACAGCCTCAACATTGGTGACATGGGTCTTATGGTTCTTTTTGTTTCTATGTCCCTATGCTCATGAATTTAGTTGTTATTGCATTTCTTAGTTTAATTCTTAATTGTAGTCTTTTATTTTCTTTCTCTAACTCTTTTCCTTGCAGCTGTCCTACTCAGCAGACCCAACTGAGCTTGCAAGCACCTCTATTTTGCTCACCAATGTGACGAAAGAGGCACAATAGATTGGTGACTCCACTGGGGAAAGGTATAAATTTCCTACCTCATTTGGGTTTTTCTTGATCTTCTTTTAGTTTGTTTAACTTGCAGGTGCACTAACTAGCCTAAGCTGACCTGCCAACCAGCCAATTCCAAGTTGAATTGAGAGAAATCCATTCGTATTTTTCATTCTCGGCCATGTGTCATATATACGCGGGTTTTTAGGCCCACAAACGTGCATCATGCGCACATGCACCTGATTCACAGTTATGTTCTGCGCATGTGCACTTTTTGACTTGTCTCTGTTCATGTGCATGCGCTCAGGACGCCTCTGTCTCCACTGAGACTCACGCATCTGTGCAAAAATTCACATTGTAAAGTTGTTGAGATGTGGGGAAGGCCATTTGCCTTCTTAAAAATGATGTCAAGCATGTTTTAAAGCTGCACCACACTTAGTCTCCTCATCATATAAAGGGGTTAGTCAAAAACACATAGGCACTTAGGAGGATAAAATCAATTTCCCTTCTTTGCTTTTTGCCACATGG
>JASDQU010818832.1:35557-50869 GCA_032191745.1 Picea mariana | reverse complement strand
TGACTTTATAATTACAAATAGTCATGCAAAATTAGTGTACTACATAAGAAATATTTAAACAATTAAAATTTTATAAATATAATCAATATAAAGATATAATAATGAATATATAGTTTACCAAGGGACGATATTCATTCGGTCCACTTTCAATGTGCCCATGGGTTCTGTAATGTCTTACAGTTGTTTGTATTAAAATTCTTCTGACTTTTGTGCTCTCGCATTTAGCGTAAGGGAAATAACATCTCTCGTCACCTTGTCCATAATATCTCCACATTATTTACCACAACCAAAATATTGAGACGATTATGTTATAAAGTTTAGTGATGATGTTATAGATCTATTTGATTCTTGAAATGCAATAGACCAAACCATACAATATATTTTACCACATAATCTTCAAAGCTTCACCATAACCAAGTAACATAATCAAATGACATAATAGAACTAGGGAAAGAAATCAAGTCACATATAAGCATGGAAAAATTAGCATGTTCATAGATGACATAAAATCTACATAAATGTATAAGGCTATAAAATATTAAAGGAGACAAAAGAAAAAAAATATTTAACTAACCTTCAAAGTCTAAAATCCTCTTGCACGCCTTGAACAATGATCACAAAACTAAGCTCTGTAGATCAAAGATCAGTTTGATCTCTTAATCAAAAAGCAAACCTTCACATAAAAATGAAGATTAGCAGAGCTATAACACATAAAATATGTCGCAACTATAACAAATTAGTCGAAATTCGGTTTGAATTAACTAATTTATAGATTCGTCATAATCGGAATTTCGATGACTATAACCCTAAATTAAGGTTGACCATTTCGAAGTCAATGACCATTATGTTGACCTACAAATGACTATATTAAAATGTCGGAACTGGGCGTCATACTTTCGATGACCTTAGAACACATCGAAAATCCGATGTTATCGGGACTAGATTAAAACAAAAACAGAAAAAATTCATTTTTTTTAATTTTTTTCGACAAAAAAATTGATTTTATCACAATCGTCGTAATAGTTCATCGATTTTTTAGCCTATATGTAATAGTGCTACAACCCTCTATGTTATCCAGCTACAACTAGAAGGTGTCTACAACCACCTGTCCTTGCCCCATCCAACCAACATGAAATATTAATGGCAAATGTAGACAACATGTCACTGTCATTGAATCAACCACTGCCACTGTCACTCTATCACTATCAACTTGTACCAATAACCTATAAAAACCTATACCAATAAACCTACACCAAACAACCTGTACCAATAACCTGAACCAACATGTACCATGCATCAATTTCACATCAACTATGACTCATCAAGATGTACCAACATCATCAACTATACAACTCAGGTATGTGCCAAATCATCAAATACTTGTCTCAACCATGTACCCAACATGTACCTCAACCGTATACGAAATACATACACCAATATAACCATAAAAAATTCATCACTCTATCCATAAACCATCACATCAAACCATGTGCCACAACCTGACTATTATATAGCCTCAATCTAAACCAACAACTTCAGCAACACATCACAACCAAAAGACCAATACCCATATGCCAAATACCAACAACAAAATACCAACTGTATCCCTCAACAAATCTGATATATGCAGCAATACTGAACATCCAATACCATCTCAAGAGATAAAACCTAGATCACAAAACATACCTCAAACAAGATGTGCCATATCTCTCATAAATAGACCCCAACCATGTTGCTGCCGTGATTTTTCTGCCATGATTTTTCTGTCGCACTTTTTCTGCCGCGATTTTTCTACCGTGATTTTTCTGCCGCACTTTTTCTTCTGCAATTTTTCTACTACGATTTTTCCGGTGCACTTTTTCTTCTGCACTTTTTCTGTCGTGATTTTTCCATCACACTTTTTCTGCCGCACTTTTTCTTCCACACTTTTCTCTATCAATAATACCTGCCCAAATAACCTTTCACAAAATAGATATTCAATGATATTCAATAGGTTCAAGTGTGATTAAATGAGAGATACATGCTTCTTATTTATACTTTCATGTAGCATCCCAGTTTCCTTATTTTAGGGAGTTCTCCATTAAATTTATTATTTAAATAATTTCTTTTGCAAACACTTTAAATAGTTTGACCTTTTGGGGATTCTAGATGACTCATGAGGGTTCTCCAACTTCACATGGCCATAAATCTCCAACCGCTAGGAGTTATGTGATGTTCCACATACCACTGGAAATGGAATGACATGTACTATCCATATAGAATAGTCTTACCTACAAATATATCAAAACTCATACCATTATATATCAAACAAACTTAGGTCCATTAGCCAAACCTTTGGGCTACCATAATTCGCTACCAGACTTTCTTCAAGGGTTGACATCAATGGCAACCAACCCAATTAATCAACATAGTCCTCCTAACGGAGGGCTCTTGAATCCCTCAAAGTAGAGCTTCTACTTTCCTATTATAAATTGACAATGATGAAGAACTCTATGAAAAATATTTCCAAGAGGTGAAAATATTTCCCTATGTTATACTTGCCCAAACTATTCTTAAGAGAACAAATTGCTTATCCAAGATATTTCAGAAGAATAACAATGCAATGGACTTCTTCTATTTTTTCATACAATGGGCCTCGATTTATAGAATCATAACAAGGTATTTGATAACTTGCAACAAGTGTTAATGGGAGGAACTTTTGAGGTACATCACATCTTTTCAGTTATCCCAATCAGATATTTTGGGTCGATATTGGGGTCTTGTCTTGAATTACATCACCCTAGAAGTGGTTGAGGCCTGACCAAACTCATAAATGTATTGTTTCAATAGCCACACACATTTCTTCATGCAAAGTCACATGGACCATGCACTATGCGCATTTGGAGATGTTTTGGCCTGCATGGATGTGCGCATGTGGGATTTGTTGGAAGTGTGCACAACTTTATGGTTTTTCAACATAGTTTTGGTCATCTTGCTAGAGTTAATTTTGTAAATGTTAGGAGTACATTGTATCCATGTTGGTTGTTTCTTCATCCATTGTCTATATTGCTATGAGAAATTGTTTGGTGATAACACCCTTGGCAAAAGTGAAAACTCACTTATGCCAACTCCATCATGTATCCACACACTCTACACCATATGAAATGCCACAATGAACTCTCACCTTTATATACAAGTCTTATGGGTCAAAATAGAATCCCCTCCACAAATCAACATCAAATTTTACTTTCTTATGGGTTTGAAGCCCCAAAACAAACCCACAAATCCCACCACCAAATGCATGAAGCCCCAACTTCATTCTAATGGTAGGTTTATTCAAATGAAGAGTGTAATCTGGTTCCCATGACTATTTCCACATGTTCAACACCTATTTAATGTGAGAATACCTTCCTGAAGCTACAAAAATAAACACTTCCTCTTAGAGAGGAAGGTATTCTCACCACACTCCACAATCACTAGATATGATAACACAACCTCTTTCCAATCCAACTGATTGGCTACCCCCTTTGTCACTGAAGAAAACCTTCTCTCCAATCCTCTTGACTGGATGCATCCTCAATCACTGAAGAAAATCATGTTTTCTGGCATGATCCATTCCTGAAAGACATCCTAATCCTAGAAGCCTCTTGCTCTTGAGACTCCTATTTGATCATCTCAACCCATGACACCCTCCTTACAATATTGGAAGATTCCTTTCTCCCATATGGCCCTAGAGGTTGGATCCCATTGAGAGACTGACTCTCCCTCTGAGCCTCCTAACTACCTATGAAGTCAAACTCCCTTTGAGCCTCACGACTCCCTCTGAAGTCAGACTCCCTATGAGTCTACAGAAACTCTAGAGCTACCTACTCTATTTCCACTATCTTCTTCACAGTCCTCAGAGGATGATCATCCCCACTAGATCTGGAGGGATTACTACCTTTGATATTGTACCATGGGTGGAGCTACCTGCTTCACCACTGGTGGCACTCCCTGCTCCCTCTGTACCTTTGTTGCTAGTGGGGCCACCTACCTCACCATCGGTGGAGATACATGATACTCATTTGTATCTCTACTCCTACTAGTCAAAACACACATAGGTTGGTCCCTCAACCTATATACTTTTCCCTTTGTTGGCTTATAGTGGGAAGACCCAGGGTTCAATGTGAATTTTCCAACAAAACCCTCAAATACTGGCCCTTTCGGCATCACCCACAAGCAAGTGAAGTCTCACCTGAGGTATCTATGGGGAATGGAGGAACCATATTTCCATAGTGATGAAGGGATGGGATGTATTCCTTATAACCATTCTACCTAGCATTCATTCAACATTCCTTATATCATGTGTGCAAAAACATAGTAACATGTAATATATTCATAGTAACAAAACACATATCATATGCATGCAATAAAAAAAACCTCAAAAATATAATAACACATAGAAAACATGATTAATGCGGTTCACCCAAGATGGGCTACATCTACAACAACCGAATTATTATTATAGTATTTAGAACATCCATTACAAAATATGTGCATTGCGCTCATACATTATGTCTCGTACAAAATTACCTTATCGTTCTCTTATTCTCTTACTCACTATCTATCTCCATATCCCTCTATTTCTCTTTCGCTCCCCTATCTATCCCAAAACCCTTACATATTTATACAATTACAATAGGGCTTATCCCATATTGATGGACCAAAAAATGTCTAATGTCTCCCAATGGTATTCCTTCTTTTGTACACATTGATCTCTGCATGTGAAATTGCATCAACTATCTTTCCTTATTTTGCACACGCAAAAGAAGGAAGATCATTGAAAGTCGTTACGAATTTTTGGTCCATCGATATGGGCTAAGCCCCATCGTAATTGTATAAATATGTAATGGTTTTGGGATAGATAGGGGAGTGAAAGAGAGATAGAGGGGTATGGAGATAGATAGTGAGTAGGCAAATAAAAGAATGGAAAGGGAATTTTGTATGAGACATAATGTATGAGAGCATTGCACACATATTTTAATGGATGTTCTGAATAATATAATAAGAAGCTGGTCATTGTGGGCGTAGCCCATCTTGGGTGAACCACGTTAATCATGGTGTCTATGTGTTATGATGTGTTTGATGTTTTGTTTATTATGCGCATATGATATATGTTATGTTACTATGAATATGTTACATGTTACTATGTTTCTATGCACATGCTATAAGGAATCCTTAAAAAATGATAGGTAGGATGGTTATAAGGATTTCCTCCCATCCCTTCATCACTATGGAAATCAAGTTCCTGCATTCCCCATAGATACCTAGGGTTAGACTTCACCTTCTTGTGGGTGATGCCGAAAGGGTCGACATTTGACATTTTTGTTGGAAACTTCACATTGAACCCTGGGTATGCCCATTGCATGCCAACAAATGGTTTTGTTGTCGGAGAGCTAGGGTAGATGAGGATCCTTTTGAAGCCATATTCCAAGCCAATGAAGTAGATACTGTACCAATTGGATCTAGTATATAAGAAGAAAATGAAAGAGGAAATAGATAGGATGTTGGAATTTGGGATTATTGAACTTGTCACAAAGTTAGAATGGATTAGTCTGATGGTGGTCCAAGACAAGAAAATGGGTGGAATTAGAATTTGTGTGGATCTACAGAAATTGAGTGATGCTTTGTTACATGACTCGTTTCCTACACTGTTTATAGATGAAGTTTTGGAGAATGTAGGAGGACATGAACCTTACTCATTTACCGATGGATTCTTTTGGTATCACCAGATTAAGATTGCGAAGGAGGATATGAATAAGACAACATTTGTGACACAATGGGGATGTTATCAATATACAGTCATGCCTTTTGGATTGAAAAATGCACTAGCAGTGTTTTCCCAAGTTGTTCTCACGAATTTTAAAGAATTTATTCATAAACTCCTAGAAGTATTTTTGGATGATTGGACATTGTTCAATTTGTTGAAGGACCATATTGAAATTTTGCGCTTGATGTTGGATAGATGTAGACAGTTCCATATTTCCTTAAACTTGAAGAAGTGCATTTTTTGTGCACCATTTGGTATCTTGTTGGGTCATGTAGTATGTAAACAAGGAATTTTGGTTAGTCCTACAAAGATTTTGTTGTTATTGTTGATATTCCAAAACCTACTTCAGTGTGACAACTACAAGCAACATTGGGTCAAATGGGATACTAAATAAATTTTATTAAGGGATACGCACAGATCACAACCCCGATGGAAAATTTGTTGAAGAAGGAGGTCAAGTTTCAATGGAACGAGGGATGCACCAATGTTTGGATACCTTGAAGCAGAAAATGGTTACTATGCCAATTCTAGTATTTCCATATTGGAATAAGGAATCTCATGTTCACATAGATGCATCATCTATAATGTTAGGCACAATTCTATCTCAACCAGGGGAAGGAGATTGGGATTATCCCATTGCACTTTCCAACAAAATATTGTTGACTACTGAACAAAATTACACTAATACAGAGCATGAAGGATTGGAAATGGTGTATATACTACAAAATTTTAGGCATTATCAATTGGGATCACATTTTAAGATGTACATAAATTATTTTTCATTGAGATACTTAGTCAATAAGCCAGTGTTGGGGGAGAATATATGCATATGGTTTTTCTTATTTCAGGAGTATTATTTTGAAGTGATTGTGAAACTAGGAAAATTAAATATAGGACCTGACCATTTGTCGTGCATATTAATAGGGGAAGATGCATGAAATGTGTATGACAGTCTACCATATGCACACCTATTCGTAGTACTGGTGGTTGAATATTAGTTTGAAGATATTGTCCAATTCTTGAGCATAGGAGTAGCCCCACCTGACTTTACAATTGCACAGAAGAAACAATTGGTAGTAAAGGAATCATATTATCAACTCATAGCGGGGATTTTTTATAAGTTAGGCATATATGGTATTCTTCGGCGATGTGTATTAGAGCACGAGAGGCCTACGATATTATCAGATGCACATGAAGGAATTGTGGGAGGCCACTATGCAAGGAAGCATAGGATAAAGGTACATATTTCCATCATGCATGGTTACTGATTTTGATTGCATTGGTTTCTAGAGGGAGACGAAAGAAACTTAGTTCTCGGAAGGTATGCAGGAACCATGCTTTTCCATGAGGTATATTTCTTTGTGGCATACCATGAAAAAGAATAGGAAAATGGACAACAATCTAATTTCCTACATTTCTAAGGAGACAATCCAATAGTGTATTGAGGACACACCACACATCCTACCTCAAAAAATTGAAGCATACAAATAAATCTCTTGATTCAAAGTAGGGCCACACCACATGTACATCCAATAAAAAAATGGATCTAGATCAACAATGGTTGTCGACTTGCTAGAGACTAACAGAATAGGATGTCAGTTTGTATGTAAACGACTGGGAAGCAGAATGAAAAACCCTAGTGCCAGAAATAATGCATAAGGAGACGCAACACCAAGAGAAGGATAAAGAAGAAGAAAAGAGATATGAAGAACTAGGGAATGGTGCAGGAGACACTAAAAAAAAATCACTACACATAGGAGAGAAGAGAAAAGATCATCCTAAGGAGAGATTAACACATAAATACAAGAAGAGGAAAGCCTCAAATGAAGTATCTATGTAGGAATTAACTGAAGGTGACTTGGAGAGGATTGGAGTTCATGTGAAATAAGTTACTGAAGAAGTAATTCAATAATCTATGAAGAAACATGAGAAAATGTACATGAATGTGCGAGCACAGATTTATACACTACAACATATTTTGGAATCCAACACAATAGAACTGGTATGACTAAAAAAATAAGAACATACATAGAGCACAACAGATACAATAGAGTCATGATCGAAGTAATATCAACCATCATCAACATCAACAGAGCATCAGATCATGAAGATATCAGCAGGGGCCATAGACTTCCCCATGACAAAAATGCAAGAGTGCACGCAATCATTAAGTCACATTGACTTAGTTTTGTCACAGTTATTGTTAAACATGATAAATAGCTTGCAAAAAAGTGTCACACAAGAGATCCAGTTGTGTGTAGAATCAATTTCTATGGAGTTGGTCAAAGTGATTGCAGATAAGGAAGCACTACACATAGAGTATAACAAACTCATGTTAGAAATGGAAGAGGTTGCACAGAGAATAAGAAGGTTGCAAAAGGAAGTGCATGAGGTATACATCAACATATTAGAGGTATAAATGGAAGTATATACTCCCTTATAAGATAAAGTGACAAATATAAGCGAATCCATTTAGGGATTCCACGCAAATATAGTCGATTTGGAAGGTTTCACAACGTCGAGTACCCCACCAAATGAAAGGGATCAATGGGAGAAGACAACCATGAAAATCGTTGAGAGTATTAGGATTTTGGATGAGAAATGAAAAAAATTATATGAAGAGAGTACACAAGTGTGGACCTAATTGTTGGAGGATGCATAGTTACAAGAAATAGAACATAGGTTATAAATTGTGCAAGAGAAGGCACAAAAGTTCAAAGAAACAATGAGAACTCTACCAACAACAAAACAAATGGCTACAATGGTTGAGAATAGTTAGTTTCACCATGAGATAAACCATATAAGAGTTTAATAGCATACTCTCATGTAGAAACTTGAGTCGCTGGAGGAGGAAGAATTTTGGGTGAGAGAAGAACTTGTGACTGCACAAGGCATAATAAAGCAAGCATTGCAAGACAACACAGAGAAACTAAAGACCCCCATTACCGTGCAAATGGCAGAGGAGATTTTGGTGGAAGAATAATAGAAAAAGGAGAAGGCCACAACCCCGAAGGAAACTTTTCATAAGCTCATTGTGACATGGAAGGAAGCATGGAGAAAGGAATGAGTGGATCAGGATGATCCATAGGTGAGTGTTGGGGGCCTATTGGGATAGGATTTTGGGACCATTTGTTGGGAACTGCATAGGATAAAACCACATGAATAGAGTGAAATTTTGACCATGGATTAGTGTGTACAAAATAAGGAAATATAGTTGGCACAATTTCGCATGGAGGGATCAATGCACACAAAAGAAGGAAGATTGTTAAAAGATGTTAGGAATTTTGGGTCCATCGATATGGGATAAGCCCCATTGTAATTTCATAAATATGTAAGGTTTTTGGGATAAATAGGGAGTGAAATAGAGATAGAGGGATATGGATATGGATATATATAAAGAGTAGGAAAATAAAAAGGGCATTTTGTATGAGACATAATGTATGAGCACAGTGCTTATATTTTGTAATGTATTTTCTGAATAATATAATAAGAATTTCATCATTGTGTATGTATCCCATCTTGGGTGAACCACGTTAATCATTGTTTATATGTGTTATGATGTGTTTGATGTTCTTTTTATTGCGTGCATGTGATATATGTTATGTTACTATGTTTCTACGCACATGATATAAGTAATATTGAACAAATTCTAGGTAGAATGGTTATAAGGACTGCTTCACATCCCTTCATCACTACAAAAATATGGTTTATGCAATCCCCATAGATACCTAGATTGATGTCTAAAGGGCCAATATCTAAGGCTTTTGTTGGAAAATTTACATTGAACGCTGGGTCTTCCCATTGTGCACCAACATCCTTTCTAACTCAAGGACCACTCTTGTTCCTGAAATAGATTCTCAGGGCATCCAATAACACATGTCAATACTGGAAAAACACTGCATAGCCCTACTACTCAATCATTGAGGCTCATAACACACTTCTGGCACCCATAACACATTTACCACTCGTAACACATCCCATGACTCCATCTGGAATACAACTGCTCTAGATTCCTTTACTACAATCTTGGTCCTCATGTCAAGCTCCTCGTACATACCCAAATTAGAAATTGGGAAGATTTTGAACAAATATCATGCCCCTGTCATGTGCCAGTGGTTCCCACTATAGAAATCATGCAATCCTCCAAGGAAAGCATCTTACTTACCCAAGTCACGACCATCCAATGAACTTCTTCTTAAGTCCATCATCTATGTCATAAGACTCTTTGTGTCTATGCACACGCTACGAATGAACCTGTTTCCTCTCTCTAAACAATCCCAAGCTACAGATGGACACTCATTCTAGTCCACTTTAGACCTCCACAACTCATCTCTACTGTAAAATTCCGAGACCCGAGATATCTAGAATTCGATGAGAAAAATAATACTAATCTAATGAATTTGCAAGTAAACAAAGAAGAGAGAGTTAGAGAAGAATTTACTCCACAAGAATGAATGTATTAAAAATATATTCAAAATTACAATGAGATCATTTCAATATATAAAGAGGAATCGATGTTGTCACTAATAATAGAAACTACCACTAAAATAACAAAAGAAGTGCAAAAATAGCTAAAGCACATGCCTAAACCTCTAAAATGGAAAACCCATACCTAACATGAGTATGATAGGATAAAACGTGTGCTTATCCATAATTGATTAGCTAAATAAAGCAATTTTACTAAAGAAAGGGGACAAATCCCTAAAATCAAGGGACAATTTCCTTGATTTAAGGAGGAAGTGCACTCTCCTACCTTTATGGTTTTAAAATTTGCATGGATGTTGGAAAAGAGTCACTAAGTGGATTTCTAATTAAATAACTCAAGATTAACTCCATGTCATAGGGGAAATATCCCTAAATTTAAGGAAAAACTTCCTAAAAACAAGGAAAGGGTCTCCTACCCTCTCTAGAAGGTCAAATCAAGTGAGGAAAAATGCATTGGGATGCATTAACCAAGGTCTAGGTGTCTAAGACAAGTAATACACCAAGGAAATTTAGGATTATTCTCTAACACCTTCCCTTAATCCTAACTGTAGTGACATAATTAGAAAATGTGAGTCTCAGATACTAGGACATTTTAGGTACTCAATACAATAATGAACTCCTCATAAAATGAGGAAAGAGGGAAAACCTCATGGGAAACCTCCCCCCAAAAAGAGGACATAAAAAAATGCGAAGTAAATTTTGAGAGTCTACCCAGTTGTCTCTACCATAACCAAAAGATCCCGCAAGTCAAAGAATTTATTCTCAATGAAGGATTTGGTGAATATGTCTGCAACTTGCTGCTCAGTGGGGTATTACTATAGTGAAATCAATCGATCCTGATTTATCCCCCAGATGTAATGCATGTGTATCTCTATATCATTAGTTCTCTATCTCTGAACCGAATCAGTGGATATTTGAATGGTACCCTGGTTGTCACAAAATATGACAATCAATATTTGATATTGAATCCCAAACTTAGAAAGTAAACCCTGCAACCAAATAAACTATGTGGCGGCATTCACTGCCTCCCTGTACTCTGCCTCTACCATGGATAAAGCAATATATGCCTTATTCTTGCTTGACCAACAAAGTGGACCGGAAGAAAAGCTGAATACATACCCTAAGGTGGACTTGTGGTCTGTGTCATAGTCAACCCAATTTAAATCTGTGTACCTGACCAAAGATAGAGGACAATCAGGATGCATAATAAATACCAAAACTGGGAGTGTCTTTTACATACCGAAGGATTCTCTTAGAAGCTTTCCAATTAATATCATGGGGCTCCTGCATATACCTATAAACAAAACTCACTACATAAGAGATATAGGGATGGGTATGTGTGAGGTACAATAAGCTCCCTACCAACTGTCGATAGGGAGTATTGTCTACCAAAGGAGTAGTCACTCCATCCTCCAATTTGACCCCGAAAAGAAAAGGTGAACCAATTGTCTTACACTCTTTCATTAGAAACTTGTCAAGTAGATACAATACATACTTGGTTTGTGCCATCTTGATTCTTGAAGTAGACTGTGATACCTCAAGACCAAGAAAATAATGCAACAAACCCATATCACTCATAGAAAACCTATCATCCAAGGCAATCTTAACCCATGCAATCTCTGATAAATCACTCCCTGTGATCAATAATTCATCTACGTATAGAAAAATCACCAAAAGGGAGTCATCATGGAGAAGAATATAAACATTTAGATCTGATTTACATCTACAAAATCTCTGAGAAAGCATAAAAGATTCCATTTTTTCATACCAAGCTTTAGGAGCCTGTTTGAGCCCATCTAATGATTTATTTAACCTACATACAAGAGGAGAGTCATGAACATACCCCTATGTTTTCTCCATATATATCTCCTCGTTCATATATTCATGAATAAAAACACTCTTCATATCCTTGTGATGGATTTCCCAGTGTCGAGAAGTAGCAATGGCCAAAACTAGCCTGATGGAGTCCATTTTTTTCAACTGGTGCAAAAGTCTTGGTATAATCAATGCCATGTACCTCAGAGTAACCTTTAGAGACAAGTAGAGATTTATACTTACTGATATCACCATTTTCATCCATCATTTTCCGAAATATCCATCTGCATCAAACAAGCTTTATTCCTTTCAGAAGTGGAACCAAATCCCAGGTTTGGTTCTCCATGAGAGAATTGTACTTCTCATCCGTAGAAGCTTACCAAAAGAGGTTTCTCGTGGCCTATATATATGACTATGGATATTATACAAGTAACATATAGAAATTTATGGGAAGAAAATTCTTTGTGGAAGCCAAGGTAGTGGGGGCCTCGAAAATCTGTGATATAGTCCTCCTCAGATCCGTCGGATTGTTGACTAGTTCATCGATATCATGCAAAGTATTTTTGGTCTAGACTGGTAGGGGATCCGGAGAATCCATGAAATTCTCATAAACCTATGAATCTGATACAAATACATTCTCATCATAATTATTTTAATTTCTCAAATGAGCATCAAAACCCTCTTTAATTGTTTCATCCAAAAAATCCCTGGCAGGATGATCTGAAACTTCATGTAGTGGAACATATTCGAAATTCACACTTCACTCAATGAAAAGTGAATCAATAGAATTTTGTATCATCCTATAACCTTTGAAACCTTCATGGTATCCAACAAATATGAATTCAACACTCTGAGGCTCTAGTGCCCTTCATTTATCAGATGGAATATGGGCCCATGAACGACAACAAAAAATTATGAAATGAGAGACTTTTGGTTTCTTACCGCACCAAGCTTCGAAAGGAGTGATTCCCTTCAGTGTTTTGTAAGGAATACGGTTCTGAATGTATTCTTCACAATTTATGGCTTCAGCCCATATCTTTGGAGCCAATGATTTCGAATGTAGCATGCAATTTTCCATCTCTTTCAGTGTCTAGTTCTTTCTCTCAGCAACATCGTTATGCTACGGTGTGTAAGGCATTGTATGTTGGATATCGATGCCTGCTTCAGAACAATTTTTCTTCATATATTTGTTAACATACTCACCTCCATTATCACTACGAAGGATCTTAATCCTTTCCTCAGACTGACTCTCACGAGTGCTTTAAATTCTTTAAACTATTGAAAACTTGAGATTTCAATGTAAACAAATACACCCATGTGAAGCGAGAGTAGTCATCGATAAAAGTGAGTACATACCAATATTTTCTAATAGAGGTCTTAGGGAAGGGTCCCATTACATCACTATTAATCACCTGAAGAGGTGATTATGCCCTCCAGATCCCATTGGAAAATTTGATTTAAGCTAAATCGATTACCATGTCTTCTTTGCTAAGTTGATGCAAGTACCTGTAATTAAGATGCCCAAATATCTCATGCCATAACCTGCTCTCTTCATTAGTATGAGTAAAAAAATTTCAAAATACATATTTTGAAATTAAATGAGAGAAGGAATACAACCGAGAGTGATGATCTGCAACATCGTGAGCTACTTGAGACCATGTTTTTAAGTCTGAAATCTCCATTGAATCTGGATAGAATTTGAACTTTATTCTGGAACCTGAATGTGTGATTTGATAGTTCATGGATAGAAACTATGCCTTTACCACATACCTCAACCGATGTGTCTTCTCCCTTGAGAATATAAGGTCATGTGCACTCTTTGATGGACGAGAATGAATGTTTCTTTGTAGCCATATGATTCCAACCACTTGAATCGAGGATCCAAGTGGATGTGGAGGATGTGACACCCATCAAAGTGTGACCATCATGATATTTTCCTCTTCCTTCAGTCGGTTTTTCTTCATCCTTCTTCCTTTCATTTGTCGGGACCATGAGATTGTTTTGTTGTATCATATTCACCATCTCATCTATAGTTTTCCTCATACAAGAATCTTCAAGATGATAACATTTTGACAATAGATGCATTTATATATTTCCTTTTTCTTCTTCCCTTTGTGATCTGAAGAAGTTTCATGCTTCGGTTTCGAGAACTTTTCCTTTCTAGACTCGGGGTTTTTCCCTTTCCCCTTTTTTTGATCTTTGAAATTCAGTTTTCTTGCTCCATTTGCTGCAAGAGAATGATCTCTAGAACCCTTTATGAATCCCATGGAAACTAAATTTTCCCTATATTGAGTTAGTGCTTCAATAAAATCATCTAAAGAGGGCATTTTCCACTTCAGAGTTGTTATTTTTGAAGCATGAAACAAGGAAACAAAAACTAAATAATCGGGACCTAGTTTTGAGAGAATGGAAAGGATGAGTTGCTCATCCTTTTTCTATACTTTGAAATATTTAATATGAGCTAAAAAATATTTAAATTTTGTAAAATACTCTTGCAAAGAATCAAAATTTGACGGATTCAAACCTATGAACTCATTCTCTAAACTATAGGCTTGAAGTTCATCCTGTTTACTGAATAACTATTCCAACTTGGTCCAGACCTTGTTCGGGGATGATGCGGTGTCGACATGGAACATCAAGTGTCTTGATATGGAGAGACATATCATCCCAAAAGATTCATCCATTCAATTGAAATACTTTTCCTTCTCCACAACATTCTTTGGCTCAACTTTCGTACCCATTGTTATCCGGTAGAGACCTTTGTTTCAGAGAGCAATGGTGATCTTAGATTTCCATTCAAAGTAGTTGAATGGAGTTAGGAAAACATTCTTGGGATGAAGGTGTTGATCCATTTATTATGTATTCCTCCTTTGATTATATTTCACCTCCAAATAAAACTAGTATACCTCTCCCTTAGATTCCATGAGGCTTTGATACCATGTAAAATTATGAGACTCGAGAGATCTAGAATTCGATGAGAAAAATAATACTAATTCAATGAATTTGCAAGTCAACAAAGAAGAGAGATCTAGAGAAGAATTTACTCCAAAAGAATGAATGTATTCACAATATATTCAAAATTAAAATGATATCAATTCAATATATAGAGAGGAATTGATCTTGTCACTAATAATAACAACTACCACTAAAATTACAAAAGAAGTGAAAAAATAGCTAAAGCACATGCCTAAACATATAAAATAGATAACCCACACCTAACATGA
>JASDQU010818832.1:20131-34364 GCA_032191745.1 Picea mariana | reverse complement strand
CTTAACCCTAGACAGAAAAATGCTTATTATGGACACTGAATTCCTTTCAAATCTATATAAACTAGCACATGAGAAGGAAGGATGACAGAAGTACCTTTTTATCGACGTTTGTCCCTGCACACTCCAAGTTGTGCTCCAATCCTTTGCTCCTCGCTGAGTTCTATGGACAAAGCAAGATACGACCACTTCCTACTCTATTGATGTTAGCTTGAAAATAGACCTATCAACTAGTGATAAGTTCATGTGGCATTAGACACAAACTAGAAAGAAACAGGCCAAGCGTGTCATATTGATGAGAATAACGACAATAGTACTTACAATCATAGATGCGAATGCGACAGCTTCGTCAAGTCCTCTTCGTCTAACCCTTGCCTGAAAGTTCCACAATATGGATGACAACAGCTTCACTAATTACTCTCCTTTGGCTAACTGTGTGTTCCTTATGAGATCATAAGTTTCATGCTGATAATTCTTCCCCAATCAGCTCTATTCCAGCACCACTTATGAGATCATAAGTTTGGTTTGATTCTCCTTTTTCCAGTCTTCACTTATGGGATCATAAGTTTTGTATCATTCTCCAATTTACCATACCCTTTCACCATTAGAAAGCTTGTTTATATAGCCTTGGAGAGGCTCAACAATCTTGAGATATCCTTGGGGAAGGTGAGGATTTTCCTCCTTCAGTTGAGGACCTGCCCTAGGATCATGGTTGGACTAGGGATTCAAATCCAACTGCCTTCCAAGAATGAAAATATGCTTCCCCCATTCATCTCAACAGCTTAACAACTCCCTAGAATAGGTAGTGCTCCCTCAAAAGGGCCATCAGAGCGTTGTAGTGCTCCCTAGTAAGCTTTAGGGGGTGCCAGCACTCTCAAAATCTATAGCGCTCCCTCAAAAGGGCCAGGGGAGCATTATAACACTCCCTGACAGTGTAAGGGGAAGCGTCGATGCTCCAAGATAGTGTAAGGGGGAGTGCTCCTCTCCAAAAACTCAGTTTTTGAGGTGCTTTCAGATGGCAAAAGGTTTGCAAGCCTGCTGACTCATTTCTCCTCTTCCAAATCAGATGTTAGAGGTGTTTTAAGTGTCCTTCTCATGTCGTTATGGGCACAACATAGGCATCATGGAAGTAAGCTTCCTTGACACTTGCGACACTTGTGAGCAACATGCGACACTTGCGACCTTGTGAGCAAAATGTGACACTTGCGACCTTTGTAATGACGACACTTGTGGCACTATCAAAGTGAGTAACTTTGATGTGTAACACAATTTCCTTGATTTAAGGAGGAAGTGTGCTCTCCTTCATTTATGTTTTTAAACTTTGCACGGAGGTTGGAAAGGAGTCACTAAGTGGAGTTCTAATTAAATAACTCAATATTAACTCCATGTCATAGGGGACATATCCCTAAATTTAAAGAAAAATTCCCTAAAAACAAGGAAATGGTCTCCTACACTCTCTCGAAGGTCAAATCAAGGAAAAATGCATTGGGATGCATTAACCAAGGTCTAGGTGCATAAGAAAAGTAATACACCAAGGGAATTTAGGATTATTCTCTAACATCTACAAGTGTCCTCATCCTCCTAGGTCAAATTCCCCATACATTGTCGTACCTCAACAACGTGCAACTCTCTGATCCAATGAAGACTCTATCTCATCAACCTAACATACAGACGAAGCCATCTCGTTCGTGCCAAAGCACCCGAGATGAACCCATCACAACTCACCATGAAAATTCACTGAAAATCCATCCACAGGGTTTGAAATATGCCACACAACATACTGTTGTGATCTGGGCTCTTCGCCAATCCAATATAAATCCCAACCTGCCACACGATCAAGCTGCAATAGTCTAGAAATCCTCGTCCATATGGTCTTCTCCATTTCTCAAAATATATACCATATAACATGTTTCCACCTACAACTATCAATGTATCTCCCTCTCAGAGTTAACTCCTCAACATTGCTACAACTTCTTCTGAGAGTTGTCACCTGTGACCTGCCTAGAATAGAAATAAGAAATATGCAACCAATTGTAGCAGCTATGTGTCTAAAAAATGATTCCCTTCTCTTCGGATGCCAAACTCTGATACCATGTCAATTTTCACATGCAACTCTATGTGACTAATTTCAGATCTAAAAATTCCTTCATAGTGATCTAACAGTAAACCCTAGATGTTATCACTGAACAACTTTACACTGAAATTATTCATTGAAAAATATAGTAGTAGAAGCAATAAGATTAGATATGAATCATGATACAAAAGAGACACAAAATTTATATTATGTAACATTTTCAACTTCAGAAAATATGAGGGTAAAAATAGCCCTCCTAGCCATCACAATTATACCAAAATATGAGGACAACCTTTTCCTCCAATAACCCAAAAAATAAGAAGAACCAAACCTCAAAAAATCCCTAGAAATTCCTCTCCCCACAAATTTGTTGCAGACCACCTGTAAGGTCACCTCTAACTGCCGACGTCAACAGGTACAGACCTACTCCTTTCAATAAATTCTTGTATAGACATACAAAATTCACCTTATGGAAACATCTGTACATACGTGATTGTGCTGACTGCAACCTGTGTACATACATGATTCACCTTCTTGCAACTTGTGTACATACATGATTCACCTTCCTATAACTTGTGTACATACAAGATTCACCTTCTTGTGACCCATGTACATATGCAATTGTTCCCATTGCAACCCATGTACATGTATGAAAAATGCATCTTCCATCGCACATGCATCCTTCCTCTCTCCTCGGCCATATTTTCCACAAATGTTGAATTTCGCTTTGCTAAAATCACCATACTCCTTGGCACAAGTGTAGACTCGCTTATGCCAACTCCATCATGTATCCACACACTCTAAACAATATGAAATGTCATGATTACCTCTCTCCTTTATATACAAGTCTTAGGGATGAACATAGAAGCCCCTCCATAAGACAACATCAAATTAGACTTTCTTCTAGGTTTGAATCCCCAACACAAACCCACGAATCCCACCAAAAAATCCATGAAGCCCCAACTTCATTCCAATGTCATTTTTATTCAAACAAAGAGTGTAATGTGGTTCCCACGATGATTTCCACATGCCCGACACCTAGGGAACGTGTGAATACCTGCTTGAAGCTACAAAAATCAACATGACCCATTGGACCATCCTCATGGTAACTTCCATCCCTTTCCTATAAGGTTTTATACATATTATTTTGAGAAATTTGATTCATTATATGAATAATATTTTCAACCACCTGTATGCTCTGACTTTGATGAATACAAGGCCATGATTTTCCCAGGATAGGAATTTCATGAAGAAAGTTTCAAGCCTTTTTATTTTCCTTCATCTTGATATATCATTGAGAATGTGACTGGGAATCATGCTCCTTGTCCCAAATTTTATATGGAGAAATCATTTTTCTTAGAATTTAAACAGAGGTTGGAGACTTTAAGAAGAACATTGAAATCCCATATTTGTATCCTTCCCTTGAGTAATTATCGGGCATTCTTTAGGTTT
This sequence comes from Picea mariana, assembly GCA_032191745.1. Classification (NCBI taxonomy): domain Eukaryota; kingdom Viridiplantae; phylum Streptophyta; class Pinopsida; order Pinales; family Pinaceae; genus Picea; species Picea mariana. The sequence goes on along the minus strand of JASDQU010818832.1, from coordinate 30,841 downwards.
CTATTCATTCCATCCCAAGCTTCAGGGAGTGATGAAAGCCAAGATATACATTCTTTGAAGCCTTTGAGTCATCCTTTTGAGATTTCATCTTATCACATTCCTATTCAAATATGGATAGAGAAAGCTTGTGGTGACACATGTTAGCATGGTTTTTCCCTTCTTTCCCGCCCTCATGAGTTTTATTTTATGTTTGTCTATGTAATGATTATCCCAATTCATGGCTATTTTGTCCTTGATATATATATATATATTTTGGTTCATAACTAAGCACAAAGGTAGGATTCTTGACTTAGATGAAATGTTTAGGATGGATTCCTTGGTTCTATGATTATACCTAGTTTCTATATTGTCATGAAGAGTAAGGTAAGTAGACTAGATAGGTCATCTTGTGTTCTTGATTTATTGCATTGTTTTATTTTATCGATATTTTCATTTCTTATTCATGCAATCCTCTTAGCTTAATATTTATATTATAAAAAATAAAAATGATATATTGATGAAAATGGAAAATTTTTCTTTCTCGCATGGTTTTATATTTTCTTAACCAGGGTGGATAAAATCACCCTACCTTGTAATACTAATGTCTTCATATTAGAATGTAGCAGGATGTTTCTTATTGATGCAATTTGTAGGTCTTGGACAACCAAAGATGTTAAGGATCTCATGCACTCTATGGTGAGCACATGTCCCCGTGTTAGAGCCAGATGTTACCCCCTCTCACTTAGGGGTAACTAGAGGAGATCGTTTCCCATGGCCTGCAATGTAGATAGTGATCTCAACAATCATGATGATCAGTATGTCCACAGATATTATCCCAATAGCCCCTCATATGCCTCTTCCTCGCCGACATAGCTCATCACACTCAATCAAAAAATCTTAGTGGGATATGGTGGCCTGACACATTATGAGGTACATTATTCCTTGTTTCATATAAGGTTTCATATTTAATACATTTGGAATTTGATTAATGATCATAGGTTAAAGTTGGATAAATAATCACGAGCCTAAAAGTTATGCTTCTTTCCTTGTTTCACCTTGGTTTCTATCTTGGGCATCTGTTGATGGGTGGAAAATCCCTTGACTCAACAGCAGGAACCAAAACTGCCACCGAGGCCCAATTAGACTCTGCAGCGTTTAAAATGGAATGGTTCTCTAGATCTTGTGATCCAACCAAGGTATCGATGGGATTTGTGTTTTCTGGTGAAGGATTTTCTTTCAGTTGGGATTGTTTTCTTTTATGTATTTTCTCTTGGGGTGGGGGATGATATGAGAAGTGCAATCCAGTATAAACCAAATTGACAAAAAAAAACAAAACAGGATAAAGTTTCAACTACCGAGGAGAGGTCGAGCTAGGGATAACCCACTGCTCAAACATGCAGATGACAATTCTATACCGCAGGCCTAGTAATAATAAATTAACCATGTGAGCATCCAATCGTTGCCTGAGATTACTAACTACCAGAAAAACACATATGAAACAAGATAGATGGTAAGAAAAATAATTCATCTACCACTACCATTCTTTTCACAATTTGCACAACAATTCATCATCTTCATCTTTAAAGAAAAGAACATCAAAACAATTGTGCCAGTTAACTTGACAAAATATTCGATAGCTCTTACTTGTTACATATGCTCATAAAATTGAATAGGAAATAATTCTTCTTCAAGTTTAATCACGCATGAATTTGATAAAGATCACTTCGTCTTTGGTACCGAAGGACTTCTAAATTCATAGCAACTTCAAAATAATTCTTAACAACCAGAAAAAAAAAAATAGTTCTTAGAACAAACCATCGACCCTTATTAATTGGTCGATGACTTTATTTATAATCTCAAGCTTAACTGAAGTTTAACAGCTAAGTACAGTTTGAACCAAACAAAATTTTCCACGTGGCATTTTCTCATAACAGTTTCTTGATAAGTCCACCTAGGATATTTCTTTGAAAGGATGACTCCTTTCTTATTCAGACCAATTGATGAACAATTCTTCACAAATCTGGGTCCATGGGAATCTGTGTTGTTCCATTGGGGCCGCATATATCCCTTTGATGTCCACTACATGCGCTCGGTACTTTACCAAGGTGGAATTTAGCTGTTGCAACATGGTTTTAGCTCTGATCGGGTGTTCTGTAAATTGTTGCACCTGTCCCAACCTTGCATCGGCTACCTTTGCGCACTCTTCGGTCCATAGGGAGTCTTGTTTGGAATACACCTTGATCACGTCTCTTATGTCGATAAACTCGTTGGGGGTGTCGAACTCGGGGAGCTTGATATCTTTCATTACTTTATTAATTTTATCCCAGTGCTTCTGGCACTTGGCATATTGTTCTTAGATCTCTCGATGTGGGTCCCGGGACATCTTAGTCTAGTATTCTGCGGATCTCTTCATGCAGACGAGGCTGCTTTTTCCTATCAGCTGAATGCCATGTTCTTCCTTTTCTCGACTCTACTAGATTGCCTCAATGTATTCAAGTCTTTCCACTGCTTGCAGCGCTCTTTCATGCCATTGTTTTATCTCCTTGCATGCTGTGAGGGCCATGAGAGTGTCCTCCTGGAATTCAATTATATTTTTGGTTAACAAGTTTCTTTCTTTCTTGTACTCATTGTAAACTCTTGAAACCTCACTCTTAAAATATGCCACAGTCTGTGTGGCACTTTTGTAATACTCAACAAGTTGGCGCAAGTGTTCCAGTTCCTTCAGAGTATCAACTAGTTCTCTTTCATCCCTCCTGGTCCTATCCTGGGAAACATCAAAGAGGTCTCTTCCCATGCCTATCAGTTTAGACGTGAGAGCGACTGTTGTGTTGATCAAGTTTTCCTCTGTGGTAACCAAAATGGAACGGTCCATAGTAATCTTTATCTTTTTAGCAGTCCTTTTCACGATGGCCTTCCTTTTTTGGTCATAGGATATTGCATAAATGTCTGCCACCTCGTCTACCAGCTCTAGTATCTATTGGTCACCCCATGTGAGCATGTTTCCTAGGCTGTCAGTGGTATATATTTGTTCAATATCAGACTCTTGAAGCTCCTTATTTTTCTCTGAAGGCTCGACTTCTTCCCATTGTTTATCAGGGACCTGAGTATCAAGTGGAATAAATGTGTCGGGAGGGAGCTCAATACCTGCTTGTATACTATCCGTGCCATTGCTAACGTCCTTCTGCAGGGATCTTTCTTTTGACTCATCCAATTATGACTTGTCCTTGGGACTACCTGCTCGGGTCTCCGGTGCATCAATAATTTATATGTCTATGTCACTTTCGGCTCCTTTTCCTTCTCGTGTGTCCTCTCAACTCTGAACATCGGGAACAAAAGGTGGTTTTTCCTCGGATCCCTTTTCTTCTTCTACATGCACAGAGGTTTCCTGAGATGCCTTTGGGCTCTCATCATCACTGTATATATTTATGAACTCGGTTAGAGGGTTAGGCACACTTGTTTCGACTGACACCCGACCGAGCTCTAATTGAATTGTCACGCCTGCCAGTGAATTGGTTGGCAGAAATGTCGATTCAAGATCATTTGAACCGTTGATGTTACCGTGGTATGTGAGCTCAGAGCCTCCTATCCCTGTTGGTCTCTCTTTTGGGTTATTGGTCGAAACATTTTATAAGAGGGTCAGATCATTCGACACCAGATCCATCATTTGCTAAGCATGTTGGATCAAGAGCGTCCCTCTTTCCAGTTCACCTGGAGCTTCAAGAAAATTCCAGTTCTATACAGGGGCTTCTCCGGGAGTTTCCATCGTCTCAACCAATTCGAATGTTACCCTTTATTCCCTTGTCCTAAGAATTCCTTGCACTGCTTTCTCCAAGGACGTCGTTTTCTCTTCCCAACTCATGGCATTGAAATTTGTTTCTCTAGGGTCAGCCACTCTTGCCACCACCTCATCCCAGTCTTGAGAATTTTCAATGAAAATTTCATCCTCAAACTGGTCATGGGCATAAGGCCAACATGACGATACTTGTGATGCATGTTTCGAGACCAGACCCTTGGGATTGTGCTTGCAAAAACGTCTTGTCTGGAACTAAAATTCCAATTGATTTAATCCTTCTCGCTTGGATTACACAATGTCTTTAACCTGGTAGAAGTTGATATGAAACCCATAGGGTATGAATGTCCTCTTCTTATCTTTCACCAAAGTGACATTGTAGCCCTGGAAGATAGTTTTGTAACATATTTCTCCTAGCACCAGTCAGTCAGGGACATATAGTTTGGTAAAATATTTTCCCTAGCAAATGTGGTGCTCCGGTGGCACCAAAAACCCTAATGTAGGTTTCACGCTCATCAAGGTACCAGTGACCAACTTTTGATATAACATTTTTGGCCACATCAGACAGCCTTAGGCTCTCTTTCTTGAATAGTAAAAAATGGATAGGTGCGATAAATTGGTCACAAATGAGAGAGTAGGATATTTTAAACCTGTTCTCCCACAAGATGCTGAAGTAGACATGGACCGGGAGCTTGGAAGCATGCCAGCTCAGGTTCATCCTGGCGAAGGCATTTCTTGCACATATGACATTCAATAGATAAGACGCCATGTAGAAGGCAGGATTTCCTCCTTCCTTCAACTACTGAGCCTGTAGAATGCAGGTGCTAAGTTGTTTCGAGATGATAGCACCCTAGTTGAAGATTATTCTTAAGATGGTGATAGTATAAGCCAAATTCATCCATGCCTTCAAAAATCTGGAACAATCTTTCTCTCCATGCAACTGGAAAAGGAGAGCCATTAGATAAATATAAGGTTGTTTGAGGTTGGCTCGGGTACCAGTCAGAGTTTCGGTTGGTGCATTTTTTGTCTTCTCTCCACCAGGACACGATGATTTTGCTGGTTTCGTGCTTCTGATAAAACTTCATAACAAAATCCATGTTCAAACGTTCATCCAGGTCCCTGAGCTTGTAATAATTTTGGACTTCTACTGGGAGGAAAACCCCAATGATTTGACCATTATCATCATTAATTACATACTTTTGTGCATCAGTGTGATCAATGATACATTTCAAAAGTTCAATGCTAGGGAAAACCGAAGTCCTTCTTGCCACCATGTGTAGGTAAGCCTTCTGTATGTTGATGAAGACCTCATCGTCCATCTTCCTTGTGTCAGGATCTCTATGTGGGGCATATTCTAGTAATTCTTCATGCTTGATTTTCTTGAACATGTCTTCCCAGTGCAGGAATATTGCCTTGGTCCCAATGTTCACCTTTGTGTCCCCAAAGGCCGAGGGTTGAGTGAAGGCTTCTTTGGTGATCGTATTGATGATGGGCACCGACTTGGAAGTGAATTCCAATTTTCTTGTAACGGTCGGGGAAGATCCCTCTCCTCCTTTTGATTCTTGCATCTTTGGGGATCTAGGAGATTTCCTAGTGGTGGGTTTCTTTGGAGGCATAGTTGCTGCAACCGAAATCATTCAATTAGGGCTAGAATACAGAGTAATATTACATCCTAATTTACATGCGAGGTGGAAACAACAAAACCAGACTAGTACATGTATGCTTGCTAAACTCTGTTGCTTAATACTCACTATACCTTGGACGCCTTCTCCGGGTTGTTCAGCTCATTCCTATAGATGTTCCGGACTTCTTTGCATGCAGAATGCTCTGGCTTATAGTTATTCAGGATAATATAAAGAGAGAGAACTTACTGATCACATCAAGCTATTAATCCAAGTAATGGGATGAAATTCAAAACTACTTACCGCCAATTTTCTGTAATCAATTTTACGTAGGTTGACGACGGAGGCACAGAGGGAGGTGCACTGTATCTACAGGCTAAAATGGTCTTTTTTCTTTGCACACGAATTAGAAACTAATGTGCAATCTTGGAATTAATCAATTGATTAAATGCATCGTATCTAGCGTATCTTAGAGCTAAAACGTCCCATCGTGTCATTTTCGAAATGGGGAAGTCAGAGATCGGTGCAGAGCTACGGGATTTTCGTTGATACCTTTTTTTCTTTTTTACAAAATAAAATCGTCGACGCCGATTACTTTTGTTGAATGGTTCTGACGTGACATGTGGTAGATAAAGACTGGTGACTTGACTCATGAGCGCCAATAGAGGTGGTAACCTTCTTTTAGTTATGCGCTCCCTAACCAAGACTAGGAATCACCGATGTCGATTAGATATCAGAGGTTGGTAACCGGGGATGAATGTGTCGCAGCCTTTTCCTTGGGCTAGTTTCTTGAAAAGTCGTCGATGCTGAAATGTTTTTACGGGATCGGCCATTGGCAATTCCTTTCTTTCCCCACAAACGACTACTTCCTTTCATGTTTCGCCAATGCCAAATGAAATCGGTCATTGGCAACTTTCTTGTGCAATGCTTATCATGAAAGAACCACTCCCCTTTTACTGACGCCAAAGAAAATTGGCGATGGACGTCCTTAGTTTTCGAGGACGATTTTCTTTCATCTCTAATTCTTCCGGGTGTAGGATTTTGGATGCGTCGGGTGAAACCAATTGGTGGTTGATTTTTTTTAATCAAATGTTAATCCCTTTAAGTTATGATGGTTTTTAAATGTTCAGGGAAATATTTTATTAAATCAAGGAGAAATTGCAGAAAGCAATGATAAAAGAAAACAACATCGTTCCGAATTAGACAATAGCAAAAGATTAAGTGGTACCCAAAAAGTAAAATTTGGCAGAGACGTTTTAGGGTGTGTTGAGAACTCAACAAATGGTGATTTATTGGGTGAAAGAAGAATCTCTATTCTTCCTTCATACTCGGCTGATATGGAAGCTGGTGGGGGACCCAACTGGTTTTAAATCGGAGCTCCTTTTACCTTTGCATTTGAAATCCTCCAGTTAATGCTTCGGGGTCTGCTTGTGGGGTTTTTAAACTCAATTACTCCTTCGTTCCCAGTAACCCTGACTCATGTCCTCCCCCTTTTTTGTTTATAATTATTTATTTATTATTATTATTATTATTTTTATTTTTTTTTATTGGAAATATTGTTTTAGGGCCTGACCATTTACTGGGAAGGCATCAGGTTCCCCCTTCAAATTCTGCAATTGATAAGTGTCTTCCCCTATATTTTCAACGATCTGGAAAGGTCCAAGCCACAAGTTATGAAACTTAGAATTCTTCCCTTTTGGTTCATTCACTCGGTCCCATTTTAGTACCAAGTCTCCTACCTTAAAACTCTTTTCTTTGGCCTTATGCTTATCGAACCATTGTTTCATTGTCTATTGGTGGGCTAGGGATTTTGACTTAGCCTTCTCTCTCTCTTCTTCCAGCATGAGTAGAGTATTGATTCTTTGTTGCATGGCCTATGAGGGTTCCTCATTGGAATCTTGGGCCAATTGAAGAGATGGCAAATAGAGCCCGTTTGGGAGGATGGCTTCTTTCCGGTAGACCAGAAAGTACAGGGATTTTCCTATGGCTTCTTTGGGTCTGACCCTAACGGCCCATAGGGCATTATGAAGTTGATTATGCCAATTTATTTGGTTATCTGTAACTGTATTCTTTAATATCCTTACCATAATTTTGTTAGTCGACTCCGCCACATCGTTTCCTTGAGGGTAATAATTTGCAGAGTAGTTGATTATCATTCCTTTGTCCAGAGCAAACTCTATCAATAGCGTAGAGGATAAGTAAGCTGCATTATCAAATACTAGAATATAGGGGAGACCAAACCTTGTGATTAGTTGTTGTTCCATAAATTGGATCACTACCTTCTCATTTGCATGAGTTAGAGGGATGACCTCCGCCCATTTTGTGAAATAGTCGGTGGTAGTAAGAATGTACTTGTGTAGTTTAGAAGAGCTAGGTGTAATTTCTCCTATGATATCTAACCCCCAGTGCTCAAAATGCCTTGAAACAGTCACAGGATGAAGTGGGAATGCTACCCTTTTCTCCTTTCCAACACTCATTTGACAAGTCTTACAGTTTCTAGCGTAAGTATGCACGTCTTTGAACAAGGTGGGCCAGTAATAATTGGCTCTCAGAATCTTATGTGTGGTGGTGCTTCCAACAAAATGTCCTATGGCGAGGCCATCATGAAGTTCCTTTAGCACCTTTTCGACGTCTTCGTGTTCAAGGCACCTCAACAATATCCTGTCATAGTTAATCCAGAAAAGCACCGAATTTATAAGACAATATTGTGCATATTTTAATCTAAGGGCTCTTATCTCTCTGGGGTTGAGGTTTTCGGGACAAGTCTCGTGATGTAGTAGGTAAGCCAAGTCCTTGTACCAGGAGTCTCATCCTAGGGAGATGTATGCTACATCTCCACACCATAGAGCTATTTCATGCTCCCACCCAGAGTCTTCATTTACTTGATCCTGGACTTCGGCTGTGAGCTTACACAGACCTTGTCCTTTTACTAGCTTGGCAGGTTTTATGTCTAGATCAAATTCTTAGACTATTGCCATCCAGTTCCCTCTTCTTTCTCCCATTTCTTGTTGGGTGAAAAACGATCGGACTGCAGGGTGTGGTACAATCACTTTAGTGTGATTCTTGAGGATGTAAGACCTGAAATGCTTTACTACCTTATAGACCATGTAGGCATGCTTGTCTATGGCAGGATAGTTGAGCTCAACTCCTTGAATATTAGTGCTCATAAATGATACTGGGGCTTCATTGTTGTCATCGTCCTTCTGAGTTAACACTGCAGCTAGCGACTGGTCTGAAGAGAAAGTGTAAAGGGAAAAATCCCTGTTGAAATCGGGAATTGCAGCACCGGGGCTTGGGATATGGTGGCTTTGATATTGTTGAAAGCATATTTTTGTTCATCATTCCACTTAAATTTGTCATCCTTGTAGATCATTTTCTGTAAGGGTTTGATGATCTCGAAGAAATCGGGAGTGAATTTCCTTACAAAATTGATTTGCCCAAAAAATGATTGCATAGCCTTCTTGTTATGGGGTAGCGGAAGTTGACCTATGGCCTTAATCATTTCGAGGTCTATGAGAATCCCATCTTGAGAGATGATGTGACCTAACAACTTGCCTTCTTCGACACCAAACATAGTTTTCTTAGGGTTCAAGGATATACTGTATCTCTGACACCTTTCGCAAATCTGAGTTAAATGTTGGATGCGTTCTTCTCTATTCTTTGAATATACCATTATGTCATCTAAATATACTACCACACATTTATTGATAAGTCCACGAAAGGCCACTTACATGGCCCTTTGGAAGTTTTCCCATGCGTTGATTAACCCGAAAGGCATGTGTTTATAAGCGAAGGTTCCCCACTTGGTTTGGAAAGTGGTTTTCAAACAGTCTTCCTTTGAAACCAAAACTTGGTTATAACCTGCGAAACCGTCTAGTAAGGAGAAAACCTCCGAGCCCGACATGGTTTGCAAGAGTTGTTCCATCGGCGGGACCGGATAATTGTCCTTTTCTAAAGTGCTGTTGAGGTTCCGAAAATCTACACATAGTCGTATTTCTCTCGACTTTTTCCTTACTGGAACAAGATTTTCCACCCAGGCGGAATGTCTAACCTGAAAAATATCTTCGCATCTAGAAGATTCCCTAATTCCTAATACATGAGAGGTTCAAGGGAATGGTGATACTTTCGGAGCTTTTGCTGAAAAGGTTTTACTTCAGGATTCGACGGGATGGTGTGTTGAAAAATGCGGGTATCATAGGTTTTCAAATCCTTATAGGACCATGCAAAAACATCCTGGCATTGTCTAAGCAATCTAAGGTAGTTTTTCCTTTCCTCTTTAGATACAGTTTTGATGATATTTATGAGCTTTGGGTTTTCTGGGGTTCCAATATTTACAGTTTCATGGAGGGGACAAGAGATATTGGTCTTTGTGTTCTTAGGTCCTTTGAATCATTCCTTTAGATAAAACAGGTTTTATAAATTAGCTACCCCCTTTAGGATCGTGTGAGCCTTTAATTCATCCACATGATGTTTTGTCCAAGGTTTGTTTTCCATTGATTTCTCTTGGAACTCTTCATCGTCAATAGAGAGATCTTTGAAATTGTCTTGGTTAGTCAAGAAACTTACGATCTATTCATCTCCCTCAAAGACTTTCCAATTAGAAATGTTATTAGTCACTGATGGTTTGTAGAGAAGCTCCACAGTGAATCAGGAGGCCTCATAATCTTCTAAAGACGACAACCTCGAAGCGGCTATAGCTAAGGAGTCAGCAAGAACATTATTTTCCCTAGGGACCACAGTGATATTAAAAGCCTCAAAGCGCTCTATTATCCTATGCACCTCCTACTGGTAGTTCTTGTGATGGGGTGAATTGCAATGTATAGTATTTCTTACTTGTCTAATAACAATTTCAGAGTCTCCAAAAATTTTTAATTCCTTGACATTCAGATCCATGGCTTTCTTTAACCACTGAACTAGAGCTTCATACTTGGCAGTGTTATTGGTACATTCAAATTCTAACCTACAGGACAAGAAATGACGTTTGTCCTTCTGATCGATGAGGATGCACCCTGCTCCTGACCCTTCTTGTGACTTAGATCCATCAAAGTGGAGGGTCCAAATTTGCAGACCACAGTTTCTTCTTTCTTTTCCATCACCAATGTTTTGCTCTCCGATTTCTTTTTCCGCAAGTCCTAGTGTCGAGTTGTGACAGAATAAAGAGTCTTCTAGTGGTATCGACGATTCCACTTGAAAAATAACTTTGGAGTTTTGGGTAAGTGGAACATTGGATAGGAGAGGAGCAAAGTTCTGGAAGTGGGAATCATAGGAATAATTTCCCAATATGGGGAAATTGGTAGATGCTGGCTCGTTTTGGGTTTC
>JASDQU010818832.1:5944-18626 GCA_032191745.1 Picea mariana | reverse complement strand
TCATCACCCTTGTCAAGAGTTTGTTCATTCGGTGTTATACGATAAATCGGTATATGCGGACACTAACAGATCTCCCTAGATCCACCTAGATCTAGAACAAAACAGGACAGGACATGACTCTTTCCCTAAGTTGCAATCATTGAATCTACTACCAAGAAGGAATGAGTGACATACCTTTATATCGCTTCCTTAGGTATTTTTTGTTCCTACTTCACTCTGGTTCTCTTGTGAGATTAGGTCCAAGACAACACAAACCAACCAAAGTGAAGATAGCAAAGTATATTCAATGACAACCTATGCATATGATCAAGGATTTATGCGATAAAATAAGAGTGATTTTATGGGAAAGGGACATCCCACTATATTGTATTAAGTGAAAGTAGAAGATACAACCAAATCACCTTGATGTCGCAAGCTTCCTTTCAGTGGTCCTTGGTTCCAACACACACACTTTCTCTATACTTTCATGAATAAAATCCAGTATGGCTTGATGGATAAATGGAGGCCTCAAGCTTCAATTCAAATAGGGTTCCTCACACAATTCTTTCATCAATTCTCCATTCAATCTTGCTTAACCTCTTCCTTGAGAAACCCTTCATTATATAGGAGAAGGAGAGATGGTTAAAGGGATGAGGATGATCCCACTAAATCTGATAAGTCAGTAGGATGCCAACCATGCGAATGCCAACTCATTTTCTAGAAGATCCTCTTCTAGAACCTTTATAACTTCCTCTTCCTTTTAAGATTTAAAACAGGTTCCCACCCTACCTATAGAGAAGATTGCGAACACCTCGCAGGTTAGGTATATTGTTTCCTATGAGAATCAATATTCTCGCACCCTACAACATATTCAGCCTATGGATGCATCTTAAAAATATGTTTTATGGAAGAAGACAATGGTCACTTTTCTCAGGCAAAAGGTCCTTATGAGAGAATGAACACATAACTGTAGAGACACCACCAGAGTGACCAAAATAATGTGTAATAGAATGCCCCCCAAAGTATGAGGCTGGAACTAGTGACAACCTAAATACTTTGTAAAATGCGTGTGTGTGTCATAAACAAGGAGCGCACCTAATCGGAAACCTGCAAAAAATCAAGCATCTGCAGAATTATATACCGGTTCTGAGGTAGGCATTCCTATGCTCAGACTACAAATGAATGAAATCACAAATGTAGGCCATGGCTACCAATCATACACCGTGGATCCATGTCATCAAAATGATACATAGCCACCAGGAATACACTGTGGATCTATGTGCTAGAAGACTCATATGAAGACATAGCCACATGACATACAAAGTGGATCTATGTGTCAATACAAATCATAAATACTCCCTCGCAACTTGGACCAAAAAGATGAGGCCTAGTCTCTTCAATCCCGTCGTATGAAAGTATGAGTCTAGCCATGCGATTACATGTTTCTAAGTTGAACATGGTAGAAACCACTTGATTACTAGTCAGTGATGAAAACCGTTAACAAGTGTGAGGGAAATCACCATTGATGTCAATGACTCCCAAGGTACCTAAGTACAATCTGAACGAATGTGAATTAATGAGTTGAAGTTGAACACTCAGTGAAATCTCTCGATCAGGGATCAATAATGTGAATCCACTGTCAAAAGTGAAGAGACCTGCCATTAAGGCATGTAGGTTCTAAGGTACTAAATGATTTCTAAGTCTTATTCCCAGATAATGAGTTGGAGTCGACGGAAAAAGACTCGTCACAGGAGGGCCTTGATGTATCCCCCATCAATGACATGAAATAAGTAACATATTTTGGGGTAAGTCAAAGTATGAATATGATTTGAAACAAACATAGGGAAGGCTGACATGGTAAGAATGGACAACTGTAGATGGCCGACTCAATGGAGGGATTGTTTGAACTTCTCTTGAACATATGAACGACATGACAATGGTATTGGCAGCATGACTCAAAGACGACCCAAGATATGACCTTGTAGTAAGTCAGATGAGAGAAAAATGGATTTCCCAACCCAGATTCAAATGACGAATAGGGAGTGTCATGTTCAAGAGCGACGCTTACTGCCACTAATACAAATACGAAGGCATATCCCTTTCCCAAAATTTCCCACACCATTTCTGGCAAGTACCTCTTTATTTTTACACAATCTTGAGGAGGATAACATATTCTTTTTGATGTAAGCTCATCCTTCAGATGAGTCCCTCGGAGTATGTTTAACGAACCCTAAGAAGGAGTGGTTCAGTCCCACATGGGCCTTTCAATGTTTATTTTATGAGTCCAAAGAAAGAAAACTCAGGGGTTTTTCATGTTTATAGAGTCTAAAAAACACTTAAAGAGAACTCTTTCAGTTCCTTTTTCATAAATTAGTTCGATGAGATCGAAAAAGTGATAAACTATCGCCCATCAAATGTTTTCTTCAAATACTTTGATGAGCGTGAAAAGAACAAGATCACTCGGCAATATTTTAATTTGATGGAGCGTGAAAAGAGCTTAAAGGATGCTCCCTTGTTTTCGTTATTTTAGTGTTACCATGACGAGTACGAAAAGATGAAAAAAGTATACTCGGTTGTGTTCTCATGTATTTTCAAGCGCGAGAACGAACGAAGACTGATCTCGAGGTTTTCCCCATAAAACCCTAAAAAGGTACTCATACATGTGACGAATATAAAAATAGAAAAAAAGGCTCATACACCATCGTTCAAACTTCTAGGTCATCTATTTGTAAAAAACCATGCTCACAAAGCCATTAGGGTATTAGGTTTTTAGGCAAAAGTATTAAAAACAATATAAAAATCAATGAAAAATAGTAAAAAAGTGAATAAATATGGGTAAAAAGGGATTTTTACCATTTCATTGTCACTTTGCCAAAAACTTGTCCAACACACCTCCTTTTTTCCCAAATTTCATCGGTCGATTGCGGGATCTACAAGTGATCATTTAGCAAATGGTTTTGGCCAACGAGGTAATCTCCTGATTCTTCAACTTTTTCATGGATTACTTTTGATTTTTATTGGCAAATTCTAGAGTTTTGAGACCATTTTAGAACCGGTAGGTGCACTCAAGCATTCTCGCGGGTGGGCCATTCAGGACCTATGAGAATCTAAGATTTTTGCAGGTGGGCTTTAGTGCACCTGCGAGAATCTCGCACTATGCAAAAGATTCACCTGTGAGGGCTGAAAAGTGGATTTTTGTGCAAGTTTTTACTCAATAAAATTTTATTCAAGAGGTTAAAAAGAGTTGCTAACTTCCTTATCATGGCTCCATTTCAGGTATTGATCATCACGATGTTGGAATGGAGGGAAAGGGAAGACGAGGAGGATGATGCCTTTAATAAACATGATCCGCGTACAGTTGCTGCCCTCCGGGAATGTGGTGTCTTAATATTTTTCAAGATCAAGGGCATGAGAGCCCAAATCAGGTTGTTAGAGTACCTGGTCCACATGTGGGATGTGAACCAACAAGTCTTTCATGTAGGGGCCCACACACTTACACTAGATATCGAGGATATCTATTTTCTGATGGGGTTGTCACGACGTGGATCCCATGCAAATCTAACCGGAGGTAGGGGTGGTGGACTTCCTATGAGTGAGTATGTTCACCGACATTGTGTTCCTGAGGCGGAGAGAAGCAAGGGTAAATTTTCCATTTGAGGGGTCCAAGACTTGACCCTACGGACTATCTTGTTTACCATTTCACGCATGGCTGGGAGCGTGGCTCCGTACATGGCTCTCTGGAGTTATGTCCAATATGAAATAGAGTGCACAGATCCTCGTGTTTTTAACTGGTTGAATGCGGTTCTCCGCAGCATGAAGAGGAAACTGACAAAGTGTAGAAGGGGTGACCTGAAGCAGTTCAGGTATGGGTCGATTTTGGTGTCTTTCTTCCTTGAGAGGGTCCCACTGCTGCGTCTACAGGTGGATTGGGGTTTACCGACTCCACAAGATCCAAGGATGATGAGTTGGTGTAACCTCATGGCCCGACCCATAGCAGGCCCTATTATTAAATATAACAATTCATTTTTTGACTGGTTGAGGCCCCAGATGCTGATGGTCGATGACTATGCCTATGTCGCCTTGGATTTTTGAGGAGATCCAAAGTTGGTTCTTCCTGAGGATTCTCAGTGGGGTGACTTAGGTAAGAAGTACACATTTTGTTCTTTTTTAATGTTTTTTGCAAATTTTATTATATAAAATGTTTTTATGTTTTTGATCCAAGGACTAATCCAAAATTTCTTTTGACAACACAGGTGTGGGGCCATATCGACCACCAGGGACATCTCCAATTCAGAGGCGAGGGGAAGTGGGTCCAGTGGAAAGATGGGATGTTCAGGACTACGAGGTGATTGAATAGAACTTAGAGGGACTGACTGCAGATGTCCTAGACATCACTATTGGAGAGATCTCGAGACGCTATCAGCACCATACTATGGGTGTTTCTGAGTCTCTCAGTCGACTGCTTCGTAGGGTAGCCCAAGAAGTTGTGTGTTACCATGAGCGTCATCCATGATGCTATTTTGTAGAAGCCACGTGCTTCATATTTTGAGATTTTGGTCTTTGGACAGAACCTTTTTGTAAAAAAATTTTGATCATTATATACATATATACGGCTTCTACCAGATTATTTTGTGTTGTATAATACATGTGATGTGTGATTGGTTTTATAAATGTCTCAAATGTCTATCTAACACATAATTAGCTAAAGCACCAGTGAATGTATTTAGACATCTAGGAATGTGCTGATATTCGATATAATCAAAATAACATTCCAAGAGGCGAATTTGTAGATATACCCGCAATAAAGTATGACTTCGGATAGCATAGACATTACTTAATTGTAGCACTACCAGCTACGAATCGAGTCATATAACCAGGTGGCACATACCAAGCAAAATAGCATCAGTCAACAATTCGATGATGACGCTATATTCTACGATATTATTGGTCGCACGACCGAGGAAAACACCTCGTAGACTGTTTTTAGGTGTGTAAATTTCCCATGCAGCGGAAGCTAAGTTCTGAGTACTATGACTAGTGCCATTAGCGAAGCCAATGTGGGGTAGTGAAGACTCTGACATCTGAAAACCATGCACAACGTGAGGTAAGCAGTCGAGGGTAGAAACCAAATAACGAAAAAGCACACTAAAGTGACACACAAGAGTATGATACAGTAAAATAAAAGCACTTATGCACAGATGACCTAAGCATAGTACTTCTTTAAGTAAATCCCATTTTTGGGTTCACTCAAAGGGATACCATCATAGTCCATTAACTCATAGGCTCCTTTATCCAACACTCATCTGACGATATAAGGACCTTGCCACAGAGCCTCAAATTTTATGGCTCCTAACAAATCTTGATCTTGTTCATAAAGGAGAACTAGATCTCCTTCAGAGAACACACATGGTTTGACATGTTTGTCATATTGGGCTTTGACACGTTTCTTCTGGGTTTCTATAACTAGGGTGGCATCATGACGGGTTTCGTCTATTGCATAAGATACAACAGATGTTCTTCTTTAGCAGAAGTGTTTGGGAGAAGTTCAACAATGAGATTTAGATATGGTATCTCACATTCAATTGGAAATATGAATTCTATACCATAAACTAATTGGAAAGGTGAAAACTCGGTAGAAGACTTGACAGATGTTTGGTAAGCCCATAATGCTGAAAACAACATTGTGTGCCAACTAGTTTTGTGAATCCCTATCATTCGTCGAAGCATAGTAATGAGTACTTTGTTTATTGCTTCAACTTGGCCATTGGCCTGTGGGTAATAGGGTGTTGAGTTTTCATGGTGAAGACCCAACTTTTCGATGAGTTCGGACATCATGAAGTTTCTAAAGTGGCTACCGTGATCAATAACGATAGGTTGGGGAACACCAAACTGAGCAATGATATGATTGAAATGAATAGTGTTGCAGTCTTTCCCATATTGTTGAATTTCGGCATCGCCTCGTCCCACTTTGTAAAGTAATCTATAGCTACAATAATGTATCCATGCCCCCCGGCTGAGTGAGGGTGACATGTCATGCAATCGATACCCCATTTCGCAAAAGTTCCAACGGAGACTACAGGGTGTAAAGGAGAAGGGTGTGATCGTATTTTGTTGTTGTATGTTTGGAAAGCATGGCATTTTTGGATGAAAATAATACAATGTTTGAATAAATAAGGCCAAAAATATCGAGCTCGTAAGTTTTGGGCAATAGCATACCTAGACATGTGACCACCACATGCTCCAGAATGGAAGTCAATCAAGGCTTTCTCGGATTTGTCAAATGTGAGGCATCGTCGAAAAATGGAGTCAATCCCACGACGATAAAGAGTATCACCGAGGATAATATACTGACAGGCTTGGTAATGTATTAGACGATGGTCAATGCTAGAAAAATCGGGCCAGAAATTCTGATTCTGGAGATATATAGTGATATCCCCATACAAAAGGTCGTCAGAACTGATAAGAAAGAGGGATTCATTGGGTAATGAATCCTCTGCTACATTTTCTCTCTCAGAACAGGGAAGGTCACATATCAATTCAGAAAAGACCAATGATTTCTTGGACTTAGCATGTTTGAACTCTAAGTCAAACTCCTGAAGTATTACAATCCATTTGGAGTATTTTCCACCTAGCAATTGGCGTGTAAGAATGTGTTGCATAGGGTTACAATTGGAAATCACAGTAGTCTTGTGTAAAAGGATATAGTTTTGGAAACGTTGGACATCTTGGATGGCTGCCAAGGCCAGTTTTGCAACATGTAAATACTTGGTTTCATTAGTCATGAGACTTCGACTCAAATAATAGATGACATGCTCGTCATGAGAATCATCCTCCTAGACTAGAACCATAGAAATAGTAGAGCCTGAGGCTGTGAGATAAAGGAAATAATCTCCACTGTAATTAGGTGGGAGACGTAGTGGGGTACGGGTTAAAGTTAGTTTCAAAGCATCGAAAGATTTGTTGGTAGTGGTATCCCATACAAACTCATAACCTTTTTTGAGCAGTCAAGTAAATACAAGGGTTAACTCAGCGTAGTTTGGGATGAAACAATGTAGAAAGTTTTCTTTCCCTTGCAAACTCTGTAGCTGGCGAAGTGAGGAAGGAGGAGGGAGATTAAGAATCGCCTCAAACTTTAAAGGATCTACTCTGATCCCTTGACGTGAAACAATAAAGCCTAGAAGTCGGCCGGATTCTACACAAAAAACACATTTGTGTGGATTTAAGCGTATACGGTAAAATCGACATTGAAGGAAAATGGCTCGGAGGTGTGTTGGATGATCTACACGGTGCATGGAATGAGCTGGTAAGTCATCGAGATATGGATGCACAATGTACTTTATATCATGAAAGGCATAAGACATAGCACGTTGAAAAGTTGCACCGACATTCTTTAAACCGAAGGGTAGTTTCCGGTAGGCGAAAGTGCCCCAAGGACAAATAAAAGTAGTCTTGTGTTGGTCTGTGGGTACGATATTGATTTGATTATATCCAGAGAAGCCATCCATTAGAGAGAATATTTCACTTCCGTCACAATCGTCGACGATCTGGTCAACGAAGGGGGTAGGAAAGTTGTCTTTAGGACAAGCTTTGTTAATGTCCCTATAATCAACACACACGTGGATCGTACCTTGTTTCTTGTTAACTATAACAAGATTGGAAACCCAATCAGTTAGAGCCACAGGGTAAATAAAGCCATCTTTAAGAATTTTCTCAACTTCAAGCTTGATAGCGGCTTCTTTACGCAGGTGGACCAGACGAAGTCATTTCCGGACAAGTTTAGCATCCGGGTATGTCTCAATTTCATGTACAACAATGTCGAGGTCAATACTCGACATTTCTTCATAGCTCCATGCGAAGATGTCACAGAATTATTGGAAAAGAGACTTGTAGGTGACAACTTCGTCATGGGAACACAAAGCTCCCATATGCACATTTTCAACAACTCCAGGTTTGATGGATATGTCGAGGGGGATGGTGGGTGAGATATTACTTAGGTTCCCTTCGTATAACATATCATGTGTAGACTCGGGAATGATAGAAATGACGGCAGTGGTCGACGGAGTTGAGATCCGTTGGTAACTCTCAATGGTGTGTCGTTCTAGTAAGAGAATGGAACAATGATGTCCATCGTCCCAAGGGGTATCTTCCATGGACATAATATACATAATCATCTCGTCTGTAGGAAAAATGACATGGAATGGATCTAGATATAAATCACCAAGAGAGGGGGTAGAAAGGGTTGCCGATTGAATGGCTTGATAAGTGAATTCGACCAGACTCAAAGGCATTTGGTCGCCATAGTGAAGATGATCACCAGGGTTGGGTACTATCCATGGGTCATAAGACGTAGGGGTTTTGTGAACAGAGGTGGAAATCATGTTGATCAAGGTGACAAATGGATGTGGAACATCAGGTGGTGGAATGGGGAAAGTACCCATCAAAGAGGAATCTATAAGAAGATTGACACCGACATTCTCATATCCAGGGGGTATTTTTACAATGAAAGGTACATTGTTGGTACGTGCATCAGAGTTAAAGAAGGCCAATTGGTCCACCGTAATTACTTTTCCTTGATGTGGGGAATGTACAACACGAAAAAGAGTGGACACAACTACATGCATGGAATCGATCCAATTACGGCCAAGTAAAAGGTTGTAATTGAGAGGAGCATCAAAGACCTTAACTTCCACATTGACCATTTTTCCTTCTAACGTAATAGGCAACGAAGGTAGGACATCGTAAGGCTTAAAGCCAGAGACATTAAAGGCTTTGAGCATGTTTTGTGATTCGGTTAAGGGGGGAGAGTCGATGGATTTCTAGCAGGCAATAGACATGACACACGTCGAGGCACCCTCATCAATAACTGTTCTACAAATGTTCTTGTCGGAGACAATAACTTGTATTTGAAAGGCAAGTTGAGGGGGTAACCTTGGAATGTGATCTTCCAAGTCAAAAATTATTAAATTTGTATCTATGGGGTCGATAGATTTCAACAGTTCCTTCCATTGTGTAGGATAACTTTGAAGGACTTCGAGAGCTGACATTGTGGATGGTGCTTGGGCCAGATATTCGGCAATACTATAGTTCTGGGCAGCATGCGCATGAGGATTGAAAGCATACTTTCGGAAAACACCCTTTGGGGGAGGGTGAAGAACTGTATCTAGGCTCAGTCATTCGATATGAAGAGGACCATTGGTAGGTGGAGTCATGGAAGATGGTTGTACCAAAGAAGGAGGTATTTCATCAACCTTCTCTTTGGAGGAAGAATAATCTTTGGCTTGAATGGTAAGTGTGATTTCATTCTTCTTTGAATCACCTGTACACATTAATACATAGGATGTAGTGGAGGGGGAAGGTTGGTCATGAATGACCAATTGGGCCTATTGTTGAGAAGGGAAGGTTTGTGACAACAAGGTCAGGGTAGGCGGTTTTGGGGTCCCTTGAAGGAACTTTGTAACCTCGGCTAGTCTTGGACAATCCTTAGTGTAGTGATCATCACCACAGATAAGACAAGGGTATCAAGGTTTGCGCTTATCATTATCATCAATAGGTTGTGTTTTGGTCTTCTCAGATTGCAAATTATTTTTATACTCCTCGTTCTTACCCTTCCCTTTTTTGGATTTATTCTTTCCGGCGGGGGTAGATTGAACAGATTTCACCTCAGAAGTCTTGCCGGTGGGAAGGGTAGGAGATGGAGCATTTTGAACATTGGAAGCAACAGATTTGGGGTTGGTGCTAGAGGCTTGTGCAGAGTGAGGTTGGGCATGGAAAGTTCCAATCACACCATCAGCTGCATGAGAAGCAGTAGGAGTAGTTGAAGTAGTAGTAGTAGAAGGACGAGGTGCGTCATGGAGTAAATCGTAAAGAGTACCCATTTGTGAGTAAACGGGGTCAAGGTATTGAGCATGACTGATCACCTGTTATTCTATGACAACTCCACCCATGGCGATGTCATGAGAGATGCCATTCACAAATGATTTTGTGAACCACTCTGCCAGTAACTGATCGGGAAGTTTGAGTTTGATGTGACATTGTCTCCGTCGCCACTCATGAATGTGATCAGAGATATGAGTGGCTTTGGTTTGTTTGAAAGAACTCAAAATTTCAGTTCCCATTTTGTAATGGATCGGTAACTGGTAGTGGGTGAGGAAATCCATGGAGAGGGTGTTATAGTCGGTGAAGAAGCCTCGTGGTAATTCTATATACCACTTCGTAGTGGAACCTGTGAGAGTTCGCTGAAAGAGATGTAAACAAATAGAGTCATCCATCAAAGAGTTGGATGAACACCAAAGGTGGAAAGTCATTACATGACTGTTAGGGTCCTCTCTTGGTTCACCATTGAATTTAGGAATGTAGGATGGTAGTTTGGCCGGTATCACGGACCATTGAGGAGAGTGATGGATCGGATCATTTAAATAGATCAGGGAGGTACATGGTGGCTAAGAAGGGTAACTGTCTATTCACGTGTGGGTATTGGTGACTTTTGGGAGGAAGCCCCATAGGTATACCAGTAGGACAATAAGAAAATTTCATATAATGCAAAGATTCGAGCAGATTCGGTTGTTGGTGTGGAGGTAGGTAATTTATAGGGTTGTATTGGTTGGGGTTGTTCCCTTGAATAGGGGCTTGGAGTTGAGTGTTCGAGCCCCAAATAGGATTGGACGTACTTGGATATGGTTGGCTTGTACTAGGGGGTATGAAAGAGCTATCTTGAGGCTATTTCCCCCCAGTCGAGTGAGGATTTGTAACGCACCCACTACCATAATCAAATTTTTTTCCTATTCTTCGAGAATCAGAACCCCTGACATAACTATGGAAGCCTAGCTTTAGCTGGTTCTTCCCTCGTCTACTCCCATGTGATCGTGGGTCATGACCACTGGTGAAAAAATTATGGCGCCTCTTCGCGTTTCGCGTCTCAACGCTACAAGAGTGTCGAGTCGTTCAAATCTGCAAACACCAAACCCTGACAGGGCTAGCGAATGGCCAATAGAAATGGGCAACTCGAAAAACACCGAATCCCAATAGGGCCAGTGAGTGGCCAATAGGGACGGGCCCCGTCGCATGGTTAAGTGGAATATAGGTGGCAAGAGGGAAACACGGAACGAAAGGTGACGTGACAGGAGGGGGCCCCACATCATTAACACGCCATTCCAGACCCCCCTTGTTAAAGGCAGAATGGAAAGGGGGGCTCCGGAATGAAGCCTCAGCCGTAGATCTGGGCACATGGACTCTGATCATCTAGATCTGCTCACCACTTATCCCAATGCGCATTTGCGCCCCATCTTAACGCCGACATCTCTTCCTTACATATAACGATCATCCCAAACTCTGGATTCCTCCGAAAGGATCACGTCCTTTCATCACTTGCTAGGACTGAGAGGGGTAGAGGAACTATCCACCACGTACCTTCCCCCACATCTGACGGTCATCCCAAACTATGGATCCTTCGAAAGGATCACGTTCGTTTATTGCTTGCAAGGACTGAGAGGGTTATAGGAACTATCCTCCACATACCTTCCCCCACATCTGACGGTCACCCCAGACTCTGGATCCTCCGAAAGGATCTCGCCCGTTGATCGAGACTTAACCCTTATGCTAACAGGTGGGAGTTTGCAAGTCCAGATTTCGAGATTTGTGGGCACAGGGGAGCATGCCCTTCGGTATTCCGAGTGCTGAAATGCCGAAGTGTCGAACGGGCCTCGATTGACAATTAGCCCCCTGGGCTATGCCTTGGTCAATATGACCTCTTCTCATATGACTATAGTTTTATTTCCGTCGGGATTTATCAAGGCGAGGGCCCGACCTCTTGTCAACAGGACTCCCGAATCCCCGATCCCCGATTTCCCGAAATGGATAATCTCTCGACACGTAGCCTCCCATAATCAGATGGTCCAAAGCTACTTCGAGGTTTCCACCATGGAATGCCCTGATCTCGCATCACTAGAACTCTCGAGTTCTCGATTCCTGATTTCCCGAAGTGGGAAATCTCATGAAACGTGGCCTCCTTTAATCGAAAGACCCAAATCTACTTTGGGGATTTTGCCCCTATTTGTTGGGGCTTTAACCCTCGGGTATCTCCTGATAGATCCAACGACTGTCGAGTTTTCTAGCCGAGATCTGACAGAAAATATTGATTCCTAATCCTGTGCACTCTACCACGGCTTCCTGGACGTGGAAAAATCAACAGTCCAGATACTCTCATGGACCCTGGGGATCTACAATCCCGATTTCTCCACTATTCATGCAGACAAAGGAAAAAGGGGTTAAGTCATTTTAACGCCCTCATTTCTTCTATCAATCGAACGATCATGAGTGACTACAGATCCTCTGACGGGATCTCGTCCATCGATCAACACCTATCAGGGTTACTAAGGCCCTGTGCCTTCACATCCTCTTTCCAAGTTCTTGATGGGATTTTAAAGGAGGGTATCGCTATGGGGAGGTTTACCGAGGGTACTATCTGAGGAAGAT
The DNA here is from genome assembly GCA_032191745.1 of Picea mariana. NCBI lineage: Eukaryota > Viridiplantae > Streptophyta > Pinopsida > Pinales > Pinaceae > Picea > Picea mariana. The sequence goes on along the minus strand of JASDQU010818832.1, from coordinate 6,176 downwards.
AAGGGTATCTCTCTCCCGAGAACCAGATGTGAAGTCTGAATTAGATCAGTATGCATATACGTAGTGATTTATGAAAACATAAGCCATATGTAGTCTTTCCATTATAAACATGCAACTACCAGTACTGATCAAAACACCATACAAACATTCTTACACTGAACACATTCCCAATTTCATAGCTTATGAGCATAAAAGTCAGAATATACATTTCAAGACATAAGATGTAAAAACA
>JASDQU010818830.1:0-23593 GCA_032191745.1 Picea mariana | reverse complement strand
AGATTCTTTGGCCATTGATCATTCTACTCATCAAGAGCATGTGGGTGTCATGCATGGTGAGCACTTGGAGAGACCACATCTTGAGGGGAGTCTACCTTGTGTCACACAGGTGGATATGGGACCTTGGTATCATATGTAGTTGGATTTAGTTATTGCTTGAGGACAAGCAATATTTCGGTAGGGAGGACTGTAATGTCCCCATTTTGGGACATTATAACATTACAACATTTCAGAGTGTTATGCCTACCCGAGTAGCCAGATAGGGCTGACAGAGAGTTCGGGAGATATTGAGGGGTTTATTTGGGCACGACTTGCATCGATCATCATCAGGATCCATTCCGCACAGCTGGGCTTTGGTTTTGTTGCATTCTGACGATTTCCGTAATTTTGAGTTATTATGGGTCATATCTTAATTAAATTCAGTAAGAAGGTCATAATGGGCATATTACTTGGAGAAACCTCTTAGTGTAATAGCTCATCGGAATCGGGAGGAAGAGCACTACAGGATAAGATGATGAGAAGTGACTTTCAGTGGCCGAAGAAGCCATCAGGATGGATAAATCACTTTTTAGAGGTAAAATGGTTAATTAATTAATTAATTGAGTGATTTAATCAAGGAATAATAAAATAAAGTAAAAGTCACTTGGAGGGAAAAGGTCAACAATGAATTAGGGTTTCGGGAAGCTATAAAGGAAGGGTAAAGAAACCTAATTCATTATGCATTGTTATGATTTGATGTTGAGGGTTCCCAAAGGAGGAGGAGAGCTAACCTTACTGTTTTGTGGATTTCTGGAGGAAACCACCACCATTGATCGATTTCGGTGTTGAGAGACACACCCTAGCCCATCGGAGATACCATCCAGGTATTTCACCGTACTTTTCAGGAGTATCCATTGCAGAGTGCGCAACTCGGCTAGTGAGGGCGTAAGTCAGTTTGAGGGTTTGGAGAGTTGCACGAGATCCATATCCAGATTGCAGTTTCCTTCTAACCCATTTGAGATCCAGCCAGGGCGCTTCTATTGAGCCATCTATCATCAGATTCTGACGGTGGAATCTTGCAAATCGACTCATTCAACCATTTAGGGCGCAACTCTTCTGGACAGACATTTGGTGTTGCATGCAAAGTTTCAGAGCAGATCCAGACAAATCCTTCCGACCCATTTCCTTATTTGGCAAGACGATCGTTTTGAGCCATATAGCAGCAGATTCCATTGGTGGAATCCTTTGGGGCGCATCCAGTGCTCTAGGAGGTGCGCAAACCCCCCAGGGGTCCAAATCCAGTGCCTTAGAGACCAGATTTGAGATCTGTCACTCACCCATTTCAGTCTAGAGGCCAGGGTGCTTCTTTTGGAGCAGTTTCTAGCATATTCCGATGGTTTGAACTTCCGGACGAGTTTTCCAGCTGGTAGCGATTACCGTACCTCACTGGAATCGCATATTTTCGCCGATCTATCCGTGCATGCATCAGATCTGCTATCATCTTATGATCACGGGTATTTTTATGTTATTTGATTGTATTTCAGTACTGATCCATGAGATCTGGCTGATGTTTATATTCTATATTTCCAGTAGGCTATTGTATTTCCATGCTCGAACCGTATTATACATGATATTGGGCAGTTGGTGTTCTTTACTTCTGCATGCATCCTTTATATGTTGTTTAAACCATAAATATGCAACATGCACATGCAATAACCATCAAGATCTCAAACATACAACTGAAACGCATCCAGAAACCCCCAGTGTATCAGATCTGCAAGACAGAATAATAGATCGGTAGCAAATATCTTGATCAGCGGGATCAGGGATATTTCACATTGGAGGCCTTCGGAGGAGCGTTGGACACATCTTGTGGAGTGTTCAGCCTTGGACCCTTGCCTATTTGATGTAATCACCTGGGTGCTTGACATGTGTCACTTGGAGTTGGAGTGCTCTGCATGTGGGCATATTTAGTGATTAGATAGGTTGCTTGTTGTGGACTTGATCCACTTTGTGATTGTTGGCCTCCTTCACCTTCCATTATAAATAATGGGAGAGAGTCTTTTAATCATTTGTACTTGTTCACTCACGTAATCACATATTTGTATTAGGGATGTGAGAGCTAGGGTGAACTTGTATTCTTGTACTCTTCTTCATGTGGAAATTTATCGAAATTCAAAATTCAATGCAAAACAGAAATTTCACCTTCAACCTAAAGGTTTCTCAGATCTTAGCCCTGTGAATTTTCAGCCTGAGGGCTGCTGTAAAACAAGGTACAGAACAACAACAAAAAGAATACAATGTTTCACTTCCAAACAACCCAAACTTTTTGGCAATTCAAGGATAAAAGATACCCAACCCAAGAGATAAGTTTCATCCCTTTTAGGGAAACTTATCAGCCAATAACCAGATCTGAAAATACTCTTTTACAGCAGTAATAACAGCAGTATGACAGCAGTAAAATCAGCCCCCTATATTCTTCACTTGGGTGTCAAATCACTTAACATTGTCCTTTTACTTATGTCAAATCAGCAAGAAATATGTGGCGGTGAATAAATAAAGAACATATATGGCTGAAAATCAAATCTGGAAAATTCACAAGTTTTGTACAGCTTGAAACTTCATTAATATACTCAAGATGAAGTACATGTACATACCATAGCCTTGTTTCAAGGGTAGTACAAATTGTCCCATCTCTCCAAACCCTACTAGGGAAAATTAACAAAACCCTAGCAACCAAGAAGATCCAATATACAAGAATCACTCCAACTCATTGTCCAAGGCAAGACGTCCTCTCCTTATCTTCTTCTTCACAATTTCACCCTATGGTTTTATCACAAAACCCTAATATCCAATCTCCAAAGGATAAACCTTAACCCTAGACTTCCAAGATGCTTCTAGATTCTCCAAGAAGACCAAGAAATCCTAGTGACTCGAGACTACAGAGAGAGAGAGAGAGAGAGAGAGAGAGAGAGAGAGAGGCTAGTGTGCACTCTTAGCTAGATAACATCTCATCACAAGAGTAAATACAAGTGCGTGAAATGAACATATATGAATGGAAAGACTCTCTCCTTCCTCTATTTATATGAGAGGTAAGGGAGGACAACAATAAAATGTGGGCCTGAGCCCTTATAAGCAACCTACAATGAGCACTTATAGGCCAACACAAGTGAGATGCTACACTCTAAGGTACATGTGTCATGCTCTAAAGTGATGTAGTGTATAATAATGGCCCCAAGGTGATGTAATCACGTGAGGCGAGTCCACATCCCTCCATCACAAGCCTTCATAGACTCCATCAATCCTCCAAAGCAATGTACTCCACTGGGTCAACTGCGCTTGCAAGAATACTCTTGAAGCCTCATGCATCCTTGAGCCATCTCCAATCCTTTGAATAGGAATCCAAGATGTCACATGCTAACTAGGGCCTGATGCCCTCCTCCAAGCTGCATAATGCTTCTCATCTCATGTAGGGAACTCTCCAAGCAAGTGGATCCTTCAGAGGGCCCCAATGAAGGGTGTCCCCCGAATTGTCAAGAGAACTCCAACACCCAAGGGAAGAACGCTAAGCCATCAGCCGTCTGAGGTCAAGCATCCACTGAACAAGCTATCTCATCCGTGCAAATCCATCCAAGACTATCTCTCATGTGCTAATCCATCTTGGACCATCTAGGAGATGGACATACACCATGTACCCTAAATCTCATGAAGCACACCAAGCGTGGTGTAAACACTTTTAGAGTAACCTCGAAAGTTAACACTTCACATGTGTATTTTCTTTGTTTGTCTTGAGTGTTAGGGTTCTTGAAGGAATTTCAAGGGTAGTCTAGGGTTAGGGTTTTTCCCTAAGGAGACAAAGAAGGCTAGGGCTTGGGATAAACCCTAGAGGAGAAAAGGTAGCATTTTATCTTGTAGCTCTTGGGAGAGAAGAATACTAGGGTTTTGTGGCTTTTTAAAACCCTAGTGCTACTTGGTGTGCTTGTTGTCAAGGAGAGAGAAGGAGATGTCCTTGTACACTTATGGGATGCAAGCATATGTGCCAAGGAGGACTTCACTGTGTTGATGCTAACTTTAAGATCTTTGGTGGACTTATTCCTAGTGATTCTTAGTTAGGAGGAGTTGGTGGCTAGGGTTTTATTATGGTTTATCTAGTTAGGGTTTGGAGAGCTTGACTTGTACTAATTTGTGATGAGCTATTGGTATGCACATGTACTCAACTCTTACATATATATGAAGTGTTTTAGCTGACCAAATGTTGTGTACATGCAGATTTGAATTTCATCTTATGATTGAGTAGATTCTAGCTTTGGTCGTGCAAGTTGATTTGATATAACATTGTTAAATGATTTGACACATATCTCTAAGATAAAGGAACATATTTATGTTATTATAATCTATTATAATAAGACATTCCAGATTTGTTAAATGTTTGGAAAAGTGTGCCATAAGGGCTGTAGCTTTGTGGTATTGAAGTATACTTGAATGGTATTTATTTCCTTAGTGTGCCTTGTGAAATTGGGTTGAAGAGAAGTGAAGTATTTCTGTTGTAAATTCATATTTCAGATTTATCCTCAAGGCTAAAAATTCACAGAAAATAGATTTGGAAAACCTCCAAGTTGAGCAATGTCAGTCAAATCAGCTCCAATCCCATGTAGAAATCTCTGAAATTTCGAACTTTGAATAAAAGTCAGATTCTCAAAATTTCTACATGGTTTCAGAGCATTTTAGAGATTTCTACATGGGATCGGAGCTGATTTGATTGAGATTGCTTTCTTGGTAAAGAGGGAATTGGATATTGTAGTTGTATTGTATCTAGGAGTGGTGCTTGACCTGGTCTAGGTTGTTGGGGGTGAAACCCTAGGGTGCTTGGGAGAAGCACTTAAACTCTGGAAGGGTTGTGTTACTTTATTTGTTGCTGATTTTGCTTTGAGGTGTTCTTCATATTTGTAAGATGAATACTCTCAGTCTTAGGGAATGTGACAAGTTGGATGGTGCTTCCAATTTCATATGTTGGAAGTTCAAGCTGCAAATGCCTTTGAAGGAGGTTTGGATTTGGGAGCATGCTGTGAAAGGGATTCCTGCACCTACCAATCCGAGATTGTTGGCCATTCATGTTAAGAGGGAGGCCAAGGAAAAGAGAATCATTTTTTATTTGGTCAAGGATCACTTGATCCCTCACATATAAGAGAAGATGATTGGTAAGGAAATGTACGAGGCTTTGCTTGGTTTATATCAAAGTTCTTGTGTCTCTAGGCAGATGATCTTGAGAAACAAACTTTTAGCTATCTGCATGAGTAACACAGATATTGTGTTGAGCTACTTGGGTAGAGTCATAGAGTTGAAAGATCAATTGGGTGCCATAGGGACGAAAGTGGAGGATAGGGAGTTGGTGTCCATTGCCTTGATTGAACTTGCTCCATCTTGGAAACGTTTTGTCCAAGGTGTTTGTGCTCGTGAGAAGCTACTTAATTATGAGAAGCTTTTGGATAACCTTATGTGGGAAACGATCAGGTTGGAGTCTTGTTTAGCGCAACAAAAGGAAGTAGAAGACCTAGCTNAGGGACGAAAGTGGAGGATAGGGAGTTGGTGTCCATTGCCTTGATTGAACTTGCTCCATCTTGGAAACGTTTTGTCCAAGGTGTTTGTGCTCGTGAGAAGCTACTTAATTATGAGAAGCTTTTGGATAACCTTATGTGGGAAGCGATCAGGTTGGAGTCTTGTTTAGCGCAACAAAAGGAAGTAGAAGACCTAGCTCTCTTTGGGAGTGTTATCACACAATTTGTACTTGCCCAAAGCCAAAGGCAACTAGACACTGAATTGGCGTAACAAGGAGGATGACCTATCACTGTCACCTTAATAGGAAACCTCTTTCTATTTAGGAGTGTGTCACAGTACCCTAGGGAAGACGTCCCCAGTGACCTGAGGGTTTGAAAAGGCTAAGGTAAAAGCTATAAGAAAGTCCCACCCCTCTCACAGGTCACCAAGATCAAAAGTTCCAAAGTTTTACTGAGATGAAGAAAAAGATAAATTAGGTGTACCTGCCCAGAACATGACAACAAATAGAAAAGAAATGCAATTTGCAAGTACCATATGATGTCAATGGTTCAGAAAACCATAAACTTCTGAAAGATAAACAAACTGATATAGTGATATAGAACTGAAGCAATGTAAATATTTACAACAACAATGAATATTTAGCAACAGCCACAACAATTATGCCTCAATAATGCTTAAAAAATGACAAGAAACAATAGCCTTAGGTTGACAGAATGATAACAATTGTCAGAAGCAATTATGGTAATGTCTAATCAGCTTTCAATCTTTCCTTTAGGATGAATTTGCTGCTGTTATAGATGGCTGTAGCAATCTTTTGCAACAGCAGCAAATTAGTTAGTGAGTTAGTCTAGCTTAAAGTCAGTAGAAGTTAGTAGAAGTCTAAGGGAAAATAGTTTAAGAGTTGTTTGATCAATCAATCACTTGTGAGAAGTGGACTAGTGCCTTTTAGGGTAATGGAGTCAAGGTTAGCAGCAACAACTCTTAGAGGGAAACAACAATGATAATAAATAATCTAAAGGGATGGATGAGATGATTGAGGTGTTAGTAACCTAAGGCCTCAATGTCTAAACCCTAGAAGGAATAATTGCTAGAAAATAAGTAACCTTAGGCCCTAGCGATTTCCTTCTTCCTTAGATTAAATTTGAAGTAACATGTATGAAGTAAATGAAGTAATGCTACTAGAGTGCTACAATGGTAGGGCTCTAGTGTATACTTCAAAAGAAGTGTTCTCTAGCAATTTCAAGTAGGTGGAAAATTATAAAGAAAAATATAGTAACATATGTTTTTCCCCTAGGGTTTCAAACTAACAATTTCATAATCTTTGATATGAACAAGCAAATTTACCATAACCATTCAAAATAAAATGAAGAATTGTAGATTTACTTACTTCATCAAGAATAATCTAGCAACAAGCCCTAGTTGAAGACTTTCCACCATGAAAAAAAATGCCAAAATACACCAAGATTAGCCTCTCCAAGAAGTTGTGCACCACTTAATTTCAGCCAATAACCCTTAAAGAGGGCCGAATTTCAGACCTCACACTTGTGTGAGTGAAAGATGATGAAAATAATGAGGTACTTTTCCTCTACTTATACAATATCAATGACCTCTAATTAAAATTTAGGTCAGAAAAGGACGACATGGCCAAATTACATCAAAAATCTAGTTTTTACATAAATTCAAAGAATTAAACCCTAAAATGTCCAATAGAGGTGATGTCATGTCGTCCTAGGGTGACGTTGGGCCTCATAAGTGGGACGTCAGGCTCCATGAGCAAAATGTTACGCCTTCCAAGGCCTCTAGATGATGCCACACGTGCCACCTAGCACACAACTGACTCAATCATGTCCATCTGACGCTGGGTGACGTCTAGGGTCACAAGGGTGATGTCATGGGCCTCCCAAGGCCAATGTTCAGGGGGGAGAGCAAGATCCCCCTAGGTCTTGGTCTGCCAAAGTGTCTCTGGTGGAACGTCCTTTTTATTTGGTGCAAGCCTCTGGTATCTCTTTGCCCCTGGTTGAGGTCACATCATCCATCTTGTGGGATTTTCAGTCCCATGGAGGTCCGAGCTAATCATCTCCCCATATGTACCTGTCCACTGGGCATGGTCCTGCAACAACAACAAGTACACCCTCCATGGGCTCATAAGTCACAGGGATCATAGCAATGTCAATCACATCCAATAATAAAATTACCCAAACATGTGCATCAAACCCCCCTTTACCCAGACAAATGCTCAAAGACGTTATGCAGTTTAACAAGCCAGGTTGGAGAGGGTCTCAGGATGTTCTATTGGGATAATCCTCCTCAAGTTTAGGGTGTTTCCCAGGTGAAGACCAATCTAGGTCATGTAAGTGTATGAAATGGTGTAGGGAATGTTTGGGCAAGGGGTGCAGTGATAACAGGGAAATGTAGGTCTTACCTGTAGGTGCCTCTGTAGAGGGCGAGCTACACCTTGTCATGGATGCCATTGTTTCCTAGCCCATTCAATGCCTTTTATTCTTTTTGTTATTTCTTTTTCTTTTCAAGAGAATAGCCGAGGGACACTGTCCTGGCGTGGTGACCAGTGGTGACAACGTTACCCACAAGCACTTCACGGAAATGAGAAGGTCGGCTCGTGATGAGACCCCCTTTCTCTTGACTATGCCACAAAGAAACACTACCCTGATTTGGTGACCAGATAGATGGTAGTGTTATACCACTACATGCCCATGGACCTAATAGGCCGGCTCATGATGAGACCTCCTATCCACCAACTAGATCTTGAGTTTTATTTTATTTTATGGGTCCCCTTTTCTTACTGAGAAGCCATTTATTTCTTTCTCGGGAATCCCTGGGCGAAGCATCTCAAGGTTTCATTTTGGCTTTTAACTTTTTCCAGCGACTTTTACCCTCTGGGCCTTTAGCCCCTTCTTCCCACAAGGCAAGGTACAACCCTTACTAGCTTGGCAAACCCAATGCCCGAACCAAGGTAGGGGAAGATGAGAGGGACAATTATGAAAAGTGGTATGGAAGGAATGGACGATGACCTTTCATAGACCCACCTAGTGGCAACTCATCCCTAAGGGAACCAACTTGCTAGGGCACTTTGTCATCCCCCCATGTATGAACAAGTTAAAGAGCATAATTTCCAAGCAAGCGTTATGAAACAAAAGAGAGTTCAGTGCAGATATTCAAATGCTTCGAAAATCAGAGTGACACATACCATGATACCCGGACTCATTACCTCATGGAGCAAGACCCACTGCTACTTCAGAATCAGGCTGATGGGATGGATGTTGCTGCTGCTGATAGATAGGACGCACTGAAGAAAACATGGGCCCTCCAGGGCCAAGCTCAAGTCATATGGCTCTCTGTACTCCATGTCTAGGACCTATGGGCCTCGAGACATGATCTCCTTAGTTATCCCTAGGATAGGGGATAACAGAGAGGACAAGGAAGGGACAAAAGAAAAGTTACAAAAAGGATAAGAAGGACAAGTGTTTGTTTGGCAACATATTCTACAGGCTCAACATATTCAACATATCAAGCGTTTTTTCAGTTGTATGGCATAATTGGGAATGCTCAAGCCTTTGTGATTTGTGGTTTTGCCGTGCGTAAAAGGATGTGGATGGCATGGTAGGGTGTGTCCAGTTTTCTCTCTTGGTAGTTTTGGGGGCTTTAAGATGTGAGGGATTTGACATCACTACCAATTTGGATGTTTCCTTCTCCCCAAGGTCGGGTTAGACTTTTGTCTATGTTTTTCTTAAAAATATTAGCAAGGAAAAATCTCTTCTTTTGGAAGGATTTGTGGGTCCACGAGTATCATCAATGGTATACATGCTGTGCTCTCTGACCAGAGTGATAGTTTGCTATGATATCTTTCACTGAGATACTGTTATTAGGTAGTGGACAGGTTGGTTTGGTTATAAACTGTCAATAATTTAAAGTTACTTGCAGCTTGTCGATCAAAGGGTTCCAATATTTGCACTAACTTAAAACAGAAAATGTTAAAATTATAAGTGTTTGACTCTTTAGAACTTTGTAGTCATTTCTGTATACGGTGTTTCTGATTCCTTACATTAATTTAGATGGAGCTAGGATTAAAATGAAGGCTTACTGGTAGCATTTTAAATGTATCTTTTGATAAATTTCTTCAATTTTCAAATATTACCCTTTTTTTATTCTGACTCATCAAACAGTAGTCGTTGTAGTAGATTTTTAATTTCTATTTTGTTCTCTGAATTTGATAGCTAAATGTCGTTTATATCGAAGGATATCTTTGTGTATTCTGACAAACAGAGAAGGAGAGGGTGTTTATAATACGATTTACCATGTAATCCACCTGGCAGATTAGGCAGGTTGCAGGACCATGATGAATTTATTATGTTGTCTTATTTGGGGACCTGTTTTTTTGTTTATGGGGTAGGGAAGTGAAATCTTCTACTGGACGAGGGAAGGGCATTCCTCACTCACTACGTGCCTTTGCTCGTGTTTTGTGTGCTTCCTCGTCTAAAGGTACAGAGTTTTGCATGACGAATTTCCAAATGTTTTGCAGAAATGCTGTTGGAGTCTAAAGCATGTTTCTGCTTTTGGAAATCTGTAGTGTTTAGGTTTTATTTCAATTAGATCATTAAAGTATGTTTCATTTCCTCCTGTGTGTCATCTCATCTTCTCGCTGTTCTATGCTTGAAAGTTGAATTATCCAGGAAAAGTTGACCATGTTTTCCACAATGCTTTGCATGATTGTTCTTTAGTCACATTCTTAGGTTCATCTTAGGCATATTCAGAGTTCTATTTACATATTTATTCTTGAAGTCCTGCTTGATTGACAGAATTGGAAGATTTCGATTCCGAAGCAGCGTGTTATGATGGTAGGCTGGCTCGCAGGCCTTTTAAAAACAATAGCAGAGAGATACAAGCTATGGCATTGCTGCTGGCACGAATTGAAATGCTGATACAGCAGCATGCAGCTTCTATTTTGGTAAACTCTTTCTATCCTCTGCTCATGAATTGCAAAGTTTCTTTTGACAGTACAGAAGGATAAGTCTGAATCTGCCGTGTATCATGCTTGAAAAAATTGGCCCATTTTATTTCAAGCTGATATATGAAAAGATACTCCTATTCCTGTCTTGTCCCTGAGATCTTCTTTTATTGTTTAGTCTGTCAGTTTCTCAAGCATGATTGTCTCTATGGCCTTATCTTTTTCTGATGGTTGTCCGTAAAGAACCTTTTAGACAGTCTCAAAGGTGGTTCCTAGTCTAGGTGTTTTAGCTAATAGGTTATTATTCAAATTTGTGCAATGCTCTACTGTTTCTATGATAGTCTTTCCTGAGAAATATTTTGATTGAACTTGTCTGGTTTCAACTTACATACATATGTATTGCTGCATTGTTGAACCATGTTTTGTCATTTTACAGGCACTGCAGTTTATGGAATCTTGCAAAGTAAAGGACAGTCGGCTATGCATCCGTGGTGAACTGGCCCAGTCCCTCCTGAACGGGGAATTACACATTTTGCATTCTGCTTCTGCTTGGCTTAAACACTATTGCACAACTTTATCTCTAAGGAAGCAGATTTAATGGATGGTCCATGTTTTATTTTAACCCTCCAAATGATTAATCTCTTTAGTTTATGTATATTTATCATTTTAATTCAAGGTGCTGCTTGTTTGTAGGAAATAATTCTACAAAGTTATTTTGAAATTTGTTGGGTGAGTTTGATCATCTTGCCTTTTATAATTTCAGTGACTCAAATGGCCAGCCGCCATGCCTTTCCATTGTGCAAGTATATTTATATTGGAAATTCGATCTACAAGAAATCTGAGGTGAATATATTTAGTTTTCCATTGCCAGATATATGGGATTAAGAGAAAGATACAAATTTTTGTCTAGACAAAAAAACAATAAAATTTTATACAAGAATTCCCCAAAGATTTTGTTGTAATTCCCCTCTAACAAAAAAACTCAATGTAGACGTTGAGTGTAGATATTCAAGACATTCATATTTTAAAACTGATAGGAACTCATAGGCTAATATTCGAAAAGTGGTGGTCAATATTGTAACATAAGCTTGTAGGAGCATACATTGCACAAAACCCTAGAAGTATGTCCTGAACCAATAGAGCAATCCAAACACACTGGTCCTTTGGATCCCTGCCATAGTTCACAACAAAGCATTGCAAATGAGGAGAAAGAAAAAGAACCATTCCCTCACTACCTTGAAGATGGTCGGTGGCCCAAAAGGGACCATTCCAGCAATAGCTTGAACCCTGCTGATTTGGCTTCTCGAAGGAAGCCCAACTCAGGATTTGTTTGTTGCAACACTCCACTAACATAGGAAGGTGGTGGCTGATAGAGTCCTCGGTTTCCATGACATCTATGGGTCCCTTGTTGAGAATCCAATGTAGGTGAAAGGTATGTTTGATTTTCGTTTTCAGAATATATTCTCCATATACCTCTACATATTCGTTGTTGGATGCTAGGAACATTTGTTAGAAGTTATTTCGTGTAAGGTCTCTATAGAGGCTTGGGATGGATTGGACAGTGACTTCTCAAAAGAGGAGCTTTTGACAACCATTAATTCCATGCATAATGGCATGTCCCTGGGTTTGGATGAGCTTCCATGTGGGTTCTATGAGGATGTGTTGGATATGGTTGGCGATGATTTCTATTATCTAGCATTCTGAGTCGCTTAATCAAGCACTGATTAAGTTGATTTCAGAGAGCACAAATAGAGACACTATTGGGGAGGAGGCCTATTACCTTACTTAGTGTTGCTTACAATATACTTGCTAAGGTAGTCACTCTTCGTATTTGGGGTGTGGCTAGAAAGATTGTTCGACAAGAGCAGACATGATTTGTATAGGGTCGCTTTATCTTGGAGATTGTGATTTCAGCCTAGGAGGCCATGGAGTGTGCTTGTAAGTTTGGTTAAGAGTCTCTTTTCTTGAAAATGGACTTTGACAATGGGTTATGATTGGGTGGATTGGTCCTTTATTACAAAGACATTTTTCTTGTTTGGGGTTTGATCCACGCTGTGTGGGCATGGTGACTATATTTTTGAATGCCTGTATGTTCTTTTCAGTTAAAATTCTTTGTCACCTTGGATATTATTGCATCATTCCATTCGCTAGGGGTGCCCATTGGCCCCTTATCTGTACCTCTTGTTGGCAGATGCTTTAAGATATTGTAGGGCTAGTTGAGGGGTATATCGCTCCCTGATGGGTGAGAAATGGTTAACAATCATTTTGTTGATGATTCTCTCCTTTATGTACAGGAAGACTAGGACTCTAATGGTGGTGTGCCTGCATGCCTTGATATTTTCTACTCAATGTTAGGGGTAGGGTTTAGTGAATAAAAGACAATGTATTGGTTGGTCGGTTTAGATAACCCACTAGAGTGGCTTCGTATTGCTTGGACTTACATTAGACCAAGGGTCATTTTTTGGTACCTTGCATATCTTTTGGAGTGGGCATTTGCTTGCTACTATGTGGGATTAGTGTCTATAGCAGCTTAAAACCAAGCATTATATTTGTGAACATAAGGACCTACCATTTGCTGGTAAACTGACTATGGCTAGGAGGATTCTTCAAGCCTCTCACATCTATTATCTTTCTTGCTAGTTCCCTAGTCAAGTTTAGTTTTGGTGGTTGGAGCAGATCTTGTGTTCCTATTTATGGTAGAAGTATGGTGGAGAGAGGGGTCTCTCATTGGTCCCCTAGGATGTTTGTATGATGCCCAAGGATGAGGGTGGGATGGTTTGGCTGATGTGGCTACTGAGGGGAGTATTCTTGCAACCAAATGGGTGGTTCGATGTTTGGAAAGCACTTCCCTTTGGTAGGTTCTATTACACATTGATTGGCATTAACATATCATGTGGGAAATGTTCAGGGGGGTTCACCTATGCGACACGATTTCTTCCCCCCACCTATACTAGGTCCCTGACTCGTTTATTCTTAGGAATATTTGGACAACTTGAAGGGTGGTGACTGCTTTGGTTTGATGGAAAATGAAGGGAAATAGAGCATGATGGGACTTAGTGAGGTGCCCTATTTCGAGTTGGAGGATGCAAGGAGGTTGTATTGTAGAGATGCTTCACTTCCATGCCCATCGTTTGAGCAAAAAGGGAATCTCCTTTTGGCAGGGCTTGTGGAATTCAACAATGGGTTCTTGGAAGGATTGGTGTTTTTTGGTGTATGCATTTGCTTTGCTCCCTTTGGATTGTTTAGCAATCATAGAGTTGGTTGGGCTTATGCCTCGTGAGGATGTGTATAAGATGAATATTGTTACATGGCCATTTTCATTTGATTGGCGTTGGAGCTTTAGTTGTCGGCTTCAATAGTTTGATTCCTAGTGGATTTACTCCATTTTTATTCAACATCGTGCTTTAGCACCAATCCTTAACACTTGTAGGGTTTCTACTAATTCAAAGAATGAGTGCATTTGTTGGCTTCTTAGTGTATGGAATTTTCGGTTCTCCTATGGGTTGAGAGTGTTTGCTTGGTTGGTTATATATTGGGGGCTTCCCTTTAAGGCTAGGTAGGCCAAGAGTCGGCTTAGTGATGATCTTTGCCCGATTTGTAAATGTCTCTAGACGATAAAGCATATGTTTTGGGACTATTAGTTTTTAAGGAAGGCATGACAATATATTCAAGACTAGTACTCAGTTCTTCTTTAAGGGGGGGTCTATTTACTTCGAAAGTGTTTACACCATGCTTGGGGTTGCTTCATGTGGTGTGGGGTGTATAGTGCATTGGTTTCCCTTAGTTGTACCATGATGGACGTACACATTGGAGATTACTTACTCATGGATTTCCATGCCTTGACTTTATGCTTACGTGGCACACTTTGTTAGGAGGTTGAAGACCTTTGTGGCTTAGTGACTTTCATCATGGGGTGCACACATGGAGAGATTGGTTACTTGTTTGGGAGGATGACCCACATGGAGGAGCATTAGGCGTTGAGGAGGATGGCGTTGAGACCTAGGTAGCATGGAGACACTTCATAGATTACATGGAGGTTTGTGCTTGATTTGAGGATGCTTGGGTTGAGTGATCATGTAGGTGTGGTGAACCTGAGGTGACACGTGGCTTAAGAGGGAGTGTTCGAGCATTGGAGGCCTTTGGAGGAGAAGTGTTGGACACTTCTTGTGGAGTGCTCACCTTGGGACCCTTTCTGGGTGCATGTGCATACCTTGGAGCTTGACATGTGTCACTTAGAATTGGAACACTTCACATCTGGAGCTATCTAGTGTTTACTTAGTTTGTTTATTACAGACATCGTACACTTTATTATTGTTTCGCTCCCTCACATTTCATATAATAAAGAAAGGAGAACATTTTTTCATAATTTATATTGATCATGCACTTGGATTAGAGAAGTGAGAGGTAGATCAAATTTGTCTCTTTCATTGTACTTCATGTAATTTTCTCTCTTTGTTTTGAGCACTAGGGTTCTTAAGGTGATTCAAGAGGAAGACTAGTGTTATGGCTTGCTCTAAGAAGACAAGGGAAATCAGGGTTTGGGAGAAACCCTAAGGAGAAAAGGGTGCGCTTGTTCTTATAGTTGTGAGAGAAGAAGACTAGGCTTTTGTGGCATTTGGAAACCCTAGTACTATTTGGAGTGCTTGATGTGGAGAAGATAGAGGGAGGCTATCTTGTACACTTGCATGATGCAAGTGTAGGTGCCAAGGAGGACTTGCCAATGTGTACATGCTAGCTTGTTGTGGATCTTTGGAGGAGTGACAAACTTTGGTTGGGAGTGATTCCTAGCTAGGAGTTGGTGGCTAGGGTTTTCTTATGGTTTCCCTAGCTAGGGTTTATAGAGTTTGACTTGTAACAACTTGTATTAAATTGTTGGTATATACATGTGCTCCATCTTTTCTATATATATGAAGTGTTCTGACTATCCAAACTTTGTGTACTTGCATGTTTGAACTTCAACTTATGTTATCTTCACATTTGAGTATTTTTTAGCAGTGGTTATGCATGTTGATTTGACATAACATTGACTAGATTTTGTCAAGTGATTCAACAAACATATAAAATCTAAAGTGGTAGATTTATTGCTATAATAATCCACTATTGTAAATTATTGTTGGATTTGTTTTACACATGACAAATGTGCTCCAAGGGCTAAACATTGTTGTATTGAATTACACTTATTTGACATTTATTTTCTTGGGTTACCTTGTGAATTAGGTTGAAAATAAGTGAATTATACGTCGTAAATTGTATTTCAAATTCAACCCTAATGATAAAAGTTAACCAGACATAGATTTAGGAAACCTCAAGGTTGAGGTGGGATTTTTGAATGTGCTTTAATTGCATATGAACTAGATATTTTTAAATGGTATTAGATAATTTCATTGCGAGTGCTCTCTTGGTAATGAGGGAGTGGGGTGTTTTAGTTGTTCTATAATTGGGGGAGGTGCTTAACCTAATATTTGTTAATTGGGTGTGAAATCCTAGTGCGCTTGGGAAAAGTGCTTGAACCCTAGAAGGGTTGTTTTACTTTTTTTGTTGTTGATTTTGCTTTGAGTTGTGCTTTGTATTTGCATGGATGAGTACTCTCGGTCTTAGGGAGTGATGGGTTAGAAGTTGCTTCCAATTATATACCTTGAAAGTGCAAGTTGGAAATGCTTTTCGAGGATGTTGAGATTTGAGAGTTATGTTGATAAAGAGATAATTGCACCTACTGACTTGAGACTATTGACCTTACATGTTAAGAAGGAGTTCAAGGAAAATATAATCATTCTTGATTATCACTTCATAACTTGCATTGCAAAAAATGACCGATAAGTAGATGTATGCTGCTTTGGTTGGGTTATACTGTAGTTTTAGGGCCTCTAGACATATTTTCCTAAGAAACAAGCTTTAAACCATTTGCATGAGTAACGCAGATACAATGGTGAGCTACCAGGCCAAGGTCACAGTGTTGAGAGATCAATTGGATACCATAGGGGAAAGAGTGGAGCATAAGTGTTTTTCGGGAAAAGTCCCCTACAGTAGTGGGCTTACTGCAACAAATCTATGATTGTAAAGAAAATAAAATCCCATAAATAACACATACCAAAGATATTCTAACCGAATTAAATTGAAATAACGTACTACTTTAAAGAGAAGGAGAAAGACTCACCGATGGTCCTTCGTTTGATTTCGATCTCGAGTCGCAGAAGCTTCTCGCTCTTTTTCGATAGTTCCTATGCAACCTGCAATATCCTCAAACATACAAGCCTACACAGAGAGGTAGTTATTCTAATAACTACCCATTAGTCAAATTAAATATAACATAATGATCAAAGCAATTAATGTCCTACAAAGCTTATATGAAACAATTGTAAGTTAAACAATACCAATACAATGCTTTCGAAGGAATGGGTTTCTTATTGATGTTCAACAGTTAAGTTAGTTATGTTGTATACCTATCCTTTGCGACACTGCCATTTCGAAAGAGACTCTCGGTCCCTTCACCCAAGCTCCTGCTACAAAGATTGATTTTGACTTCAGGTTCACCAACAAATTCAAAGATAAGGGAGATTCTTAATCAGATTGGATAGTAATCAGGGAAGGTTGGAAACAAGGGTTTCCAAGTCAATAACCAACATAGGTTGGGATGTAGATGGGCATGTAGACATGGTGGGTGTAGCCAAATTGAATATTTTTAATGACAAAATCAGAAATATCTCATTCACACATTTTTTCAAACACTTGACTAACCTGGGATTTTAGGCTTTAATAAATGCCTTTAAAATAGAAAGCAATTGAAAGCTAAAATACTTAAGTCAAGCAAATCACTGATCCATACTCTGATAATGCAAGTAGACAAGTGATTTTGGTCCAATGACCAGGGAAAAAAACCCACTGTGGGGAAAACCCTAGAGAGATTCTTTCTATTATTCAAGAGCAAATCTGAAATTTCTTTACAACCCAGAAATTTAATGATTCCAACTCAACAAAATCAGAAATGAAAATCACTTATTTCAGCCATGAAACAAGCCTCTAAACTGCCCACATGTGCCACAAACTGCAGCTCGATTTCTGCCTGGAAATCCTATCACTATTAAGATGTCAAACAATAGCAATAAATACACTATAATCTACCTCGAGAATCATGCCAATAGCTACAATAAGCCCTATACAGATTTTTGCCTTGAAAACTGTGCCTCCCTCTTGTTGTACGAACTGTTCTTTCTCTGCACAGACTGTTCTCTCTTGTTGTACAGATTGTTATGATGTCACTGTCTTGGGAACTGTGCACACTAATTTAACTTGGAAACTTTTCTCTAGAAATTTGATTTCTTTCTCCTTTTCTCTTGTGTCTTCTCTATGTATTTTTCTTATTTCCCAAATATGTATATGTACTCTCTTTTCCCAAGAAACCCTAACTTACATGCACATTAAAGTAATAAATGCACATTAAATACTTTTGGGTACCACAACTTAAAATCACTTTAAGTTATAAAGTACATTCACTTTATAAAAGCACTTTATTTAAAAAGTCACTTTACAATTAAAACATGTCTAGGAAACATGACTTTATGTGCCCCCCATGACAAAACACAAAAACATGAATGATGACATCCCTTGTTAAATTTCAACACTCCCTCTTAACGAGGGAGGTCCTCCTGACATTTACACTTCCAGGACCATTCTTAGACTCCAAGCTATCCGCAGCGGTTGCTCCCTTTGAACCTGAATGTTGCTTTTGAACTGGTTTGGTGGAAATGTGCCTTTCTACTGATGCTTTGAGAAATCATGTCTCATCTCTGAGCATTTTCTGATTGGCTTAACTCATACAAGTTTATCTTTTTGCTAGTACTAGATCCATGCACTGAGGACTGACATTCGAGTGCACCTTCATTGCGTTGAGCTTCTTGCTCCCCCTTTGAGTTAGATATCCAACCTGAATGACATCCCACACGCTGGCCAAGCACTATGTATACTATGCCTCTTTGTTCTCCAATCAGAACTGTCCCGATGGGAACCTCATCTATTGCATGAATATGAACATAACCATGTTGGAAAGTGATTACATATCCAACATCCTCCAGAGCTGAGACTGAGAGGATATTAACTCTCAGCCCTGGTACAAACAATACCCCTTCTACTTCTAGAGTCTCTCCAAAGTCTAACAAAAACCTGACACTGTCGACTCCTCTAATCTGATGAGTCTCATTCATGACATTATCAGGACCAATCTCAGATATGAACAGAAATGAGTTGAACATTCTTGTCATATGATTGGTGGCCCCACTATCCACCATCCAAGTCGTGTCAAACTCAAAGTTGTTGTTGTTGCCACTAGAAACAATGGAGACAAGAGAAAATTATTTCTCAAACTTCTCACTAAAGTCATTTACCTCTGCAGAGGCTGCTACTTCTTTCTCCTTCTCCTTCTCCTTTGTCCCCTTCCTTTTGGGACATTGAGTTGCATAGTCGCCATATTCATTGCATGCAAAGCAACGAACTTTGTTGATGTCAATCCTGGAACCCTTCTTAATTTTTCCCTTGCACTTTAGCAGATGAGCAACGTTCTCCTCAACAACTCCCTCTCCTCCCTTCTCTCCATTCATCTGGATCTCCTCTTGAGTGAAATCATCCCAAAGTCTGCTCCAATCTGGAAATTTTTCACGTCCCACAATGCATTTCACAAAGACTTCCCAATCCTTGGTAAAGCCTTTCAAGGCTATCCTCACAATATCCAAATCTGAGATGACTTCCCCCACCGCTCTCAGTGCATCCTTAACTTGTGCCAACCAGGTAAGATATGGAACCACACTCTCACCCTTGGTCATCTTGATTGAATGCAGTTTATCTTTGAGTGCCATCTTACGGTTTTCATTCTTAGCCTCGTATAGATTTTCCAGTGCCTCCCACATTTCTTTGGCTATATTCTTTCCAGCCAGGTGTGGGATGAGTGGATCCTTTACTCCATCCAAAATGAGTCTCTGGGCTTGGGCCTCTTTGACTTCATGTATATCCAATGCAATAGGATTGTTGGGGGGAGGAGCTACCACAGTAGTGACAAGAGCCCACAATTTATTTTCTTTAAAAATAATTGTCATCCTTCCATTGCAAATAGTTAGAAATGTCATCTAACTGGTTCTCCAGTCTGATGGAAGCAACCATATTCAAAAAACTATTACCCTTTTTCTTTGCCCAACTCTAAAATCAAATTCTACACGATGCACTTTCTTACATAGTCCTAGCTCTAATACCATGAAGATTTTTAATGACAAAATTAGAAATATCTCATTCACACATTTTGTCCACTTGACTAACCTAAGATTTTAGTCTTTAATAAATGCCTTTAAAACAAAAAGAAACAGAAAGATAAAATACTTAAGTCAAGAAAATCACTGATCCATACTCTAATAATGCAACAAGTAGACAAGTGATTTTGGCCCAATGACTAGGGCAAAAACCCCACCATGGGGAAAACCCTAGAGAGATTATTTCTATTATTCAAGAGCAATTCTAAAATTTCTTTACAACCCAGAAATTTAATGATTCCGATTCAACAAAATTAGAAATTCAAATCACTTATCTCAGCCATGAAACAAGCTTCTAAACTGCCCACACGTGCCACAGATTGCAAATTGATTTTTGCCTGGGAAATCGTGTCACTATTCAGATGTCAAACAATAGCAATAAATACACATTAATCTGCCTCGAGAATCGTGCCAATAGGTACATTATGACTTGTATGGATTTTTTCCTTGAAAATTGTGCCTCCCTCTTGCTAAACATACTGTCTTGAGGGAAGAAAAAAACATACTGTCGTGAGGGAAGAAAAAAACTTGAAAAATCGATGAGACAACAACCGTCATCGCATAGGTCCAACTCTTTCCTAAAAAAAGGTGATAGTCGAGTGGAGCATCGACTACCTCAACTTCAACAAAAACGACCCTCCCTCTTCACTGGACAAGAAAAGAGGAAATAAGACCATGCGGTCTAAACGATCGTCCATCAAATGCAGTTAAAAGAGTAGGGGACGGGATAAGCTCAGGAGAGCCAATTGCTTTCCAGTAAGATAATGACATAATGCATGTCGAAGTGCCTTCATCAACGACAATTCTTCCAATAATGCGCTTCTCGTAGACGACCTTAATTTGACACGGTTAAAGGGAAGGGAAGACGAGGCTTCACCTCTGCAGTGTAGAACTTCATAACGAGCTAGCTCGAAGAGTCAACAACTCGATTGCAAATAACAATACATCTTGTTGCGCAGGGAAACTTTGTAGCACCTCTAGGGTCGACATCGCACATGGCCTCTGAGCCAAGTCCTCAACAATAGAATAATTGGGTGTGGCTTGAGCATTCAGATTGTGCGACGTACGATTATACACACCTTTCATTATGCGTGGCACTGTTTCCTTCTCAGGCTTCTCTTGTGGAGAGAATTCGGAGGATCCAAAGTTTCTTTTCCTTTAGATGTTGACTTAGGATTACCCTAGTTGTGAGTTCTGGTTGACAAATCAATTTCCTCGTCTTTCTTATGGTTCACCATGTTGATAAACGACATTGATCCATTTGACAAGGGTTCATTTTGGGTGCCCCCTTGCATATTTCCTTCGGAAGAGCCCACCTGTAAGTTCTTTCCATGTGGGAACAAATTCTTCAACACAACATACAAAGCTTCACTGTAAAGCTTGCAAGGGAATTTCACCTTCTTCTTCTCCTTCTTGGCCCCTCCAACATTTGCATCAGATTTTGGATTTTTATTATTATTTCCACCTCTTATCTTGTCCTTTCCCTTCTTTTTCTTCCCTTTGGGTTCTTGGGTACCCTTCTGCATTATCGATTGTACAACATGAACATCCGACAACTGGATAGTGGAAATGGTCAAATCCGTAACTTGACCAACCACAAAGGGATGAATGGTCATATGTTGCATATGGTTTGAAACCAGATATGTGATAGTTCTTTTTACAGACCCAACAATGCCATCGACATGTGGTCTAGATTTGTCTTTTGAAGGATCGAAACTGGGTTTTGGTGCATCGAGTATAGTATTGTAAAGGATCCTTTATTAAGAGTATATTAAATCTAACTATTGTGCCCTAAATATTGCCTCCTCCTCAAAGGATACTCCTGACGTGGATACATATTTAGAGATGTAAGGCAATAAGGACTTGAGGAACTATTCCAACAAGAACTCATGAGGGCCTTTGGCTCTGATCAACCTCTTCTGCTTCCACCACTCTTGGATGTGATTTGATATGTGAGTGGCCTTATCTTTTCTAAGCATAGATAGGATATTGGTATCGACATCGTACCAGATAGGAAGCTGGAAGTGGTTGAGGGAAACCAAGGCCAGATAGTGAAACATGTGAAATGTTGAACCGTCGAGATCAATGTACCATTTCGCCACTACTTTGGTAAGAGTACGTTGTAAGAAATGAAGTTGGATGGAAGCATTGTTTAAATAATTCAACAAACACCATGGATGAAAGTTCGTCACATGGTCACCTAGATCTTCGCCAAACTTACCTTCGATTTTTGGAATCTACGATTGAGAACCGATCGATACGTTCTGCATGCTGAAAGATGACATCCAAAACAAAAAAGTGTTTTTTATAAATAATGATGAAGGGGCCACAATCAAAGGTTGAGTTTACCCAACTATCATTGGTGAAGAGCCACTGATCGACTCATCTACAATGGATTGAACCACACTAGTTGTTTTGTTCAATATGAAAGGAGGTAGAATTCCTCCTAACACTATTGATGACGTGGGGGTTGCAAGGACTCCCAAACTAGACACTGATGAAGTGTCTTACATGATGGCCCACCGAAGAGGACGCCTGTGAATGAAGTTCGACCTGGTAGCTAGAATTTGCAGGAAAACCAGATCGTGGGATCCATTCAACGGAGTATTGAATGAACAAACGAAGCCTTCGACTTCGAGATCCAATATGTGTGTGAGCTTCAACACAAAAGAGTTTGTTTCTGCAAGCTCAATCTCTATGATGTCAACGAGACTAGTTGGTACGAAAGTGTTGGTTTGTTCGAGTTGACGCCTCCGAGGAGGTGACTAAGAATTCACTTCCACTTAATTAGGCAGAAGACCTTGTATTCTCCTAGATCAATGAGGTGGTTGATCAACAACTTTAAATCACAGACTCGAGGTGACTGTCAACACTCTTACCTAAGTCATCTATGAATGTAGAGCACACCACTAGAAAAATACTAAGGAAACAACAATAAAAAACAACTTCACCAATACTCCGGCTCAGGTGGATTAGGTCTCGAGACCATAATAGTAACGAAGTCAGGTAAGGAACTTCTAGACGAAGGCACAAGTTGATTAAGTCCCATGAACTAATGAATGAAGGAGTGAGAAGCAGTTACCTCAACCTCCACTAACCAACCCTTCCCAGTGCAAGTACCCACATTTTTTCGGGACGACATATTACCGGGACGACATATTTCCGGGACCACATGATATTTAGGTGGTTTTTCGACACATGGTTTTTGCCGATGGTTTTCTATTTCTGGTTAAGGAATTAGGGTTTTGGACTAATCCAGGTCATTGGGTTAGGGTTTTGGATGCCGCTGGCTCCTATATGTATATTGTATTGTAAACAATGTAACACAATGCATGAATATAATATATGTTGGTTTTCCCGGTTTGGGTTTCCAGGTGAAAAATCTCTGTGTAATGTTTGTATTTGCCATTGTATCTTTTCTGTTCTTTTCTGAATATCAGTTTGCAGTAGGTAATGTACAAGGTTATAATTTACATTTGGTATCAGAGCTTTATTGGCTTCAGGGGGACGCCTTTGTCGTCAAGGGTTTGGCTCGGGACTGTGATAAGCCTTGTTACAGTGGGAGATCTGCGGTATTATTTTTCAGGTGAAAAGAAATGGCAAGCAATTCGAAGATGGAGATCGAGAAGTTTAATGGGAAAAGATTTGAGCTGTGGAAGCTCAAGATGGAAGATATTTTGGTGGACAGAGATCAATGGATCACGGTAGATCCAGGTACGACACCTACAGGAACTTCTGCAGATGACTGGAAAAAGACGGATCGGAAGGCAAATAGCACAATTCGACTGTGTCTCTCCGATTCAGT
>JASDQU010818829.1:21695-35458 GCA_032191745.1 Picea mariana | reverse complement strand
AACCCATCTATCCTTCTTCCGCTATGTCGGTTCTTATGAAAATGTTTCCCATGGAGGACCTTCGCCTGTCCTCTGGTGTTCCATTTAGAGGGAGTTAGTCTTATATTATGGGAAACCCCCTCATGAAGTTCATTTATCTAGGGGCAACACATATCCCTACATGAGTAACCCTTGTCATGTCGCTTTATTTTTGCAAGAGGCTTCCTCGGTGACGATCCACTTGCAACCCTTTATGAATCAGTATGGAGGAGGATACTATCATGTTACATAGGGATAGGGTGTAAACCAGGATCCTTCCTGGCACGCAATTTATCAGAAGTAATATTTCCTTGGACTTTGGTCTCAAATGTCTCAATTCACCACCGCCACAAGCCTAATCATTGTGTGTCATACTGGCATTATACAACCAGCCTCTTCTAGTCATGTTGGATATTTCTCGACAACCTCTGTGAGTCATGTTTAAGACCTGGACCCAGTTGTTGCAAGTCATTCTAGGGGCACAAGTCTAGTCACTGCGCGTCATACTGGCATTATATCACCAACCTCTACTAGTCATGTTGGATATTGGTCAACAACCTCTACCAGTCATGTTGAAGACCTGCAACCAGCCTCTGAAAGTCATGCTGGGAGCATATTACCAGCCACTTCAAGTCATGTTGGGGGAATTCATATGATTGAGAATCCTAGATGTCTCAGACATAAGCCTAGATTCCTTTGCAGAACTTGTGAAGGAAGTCACCTTACTCATTTGTGTCCTATTACTACTGGGATACCAAAAGCATGGGGCTCACCTGAGCGCCCTTCAGGTTCTGAGGAATATATGGTTTCACAACACTCTGTTCCTTCTTTGGTTGATACAATAATCAAGCTGATGCAATCTTCGACTAACACCCCTTTTCCTTTAGGGGTTGATGCGTCCTTTGACCTTGTTGTCTCACATCCCGTTCAACCTGTGGTCATGTCAATGCAATATTCGACCGACACCTCTCCTATGTTTTGGGGTGATGCATCTCTTGACCTTATTGTCTCGCATCTTGTTCAACGAACGGTTGTGTTGATGCAATCTTTGATCACCAACACTCATGTTTTTTGGGGTCATGCACCTCTTGACCTTGTTGTATCGCATACTATTCAACCAATGTTTGAGGATGTGGTCGTATCGATGCAATTTTAGATCAACCCCACTCTTCTCCTGGAGAGTGACAAGTCTAAGAAAGTGGTTGTGCCAATGCAATTTTTCGTCGATCCCTATCTTCTAGTTCTGGTTCTATACCTTCTATGCCTTGTCTTTAGCATTTCTAGTACTTCACCTAATGAGCAAGAGAAATATTTACTCTTCCCATGTTCTCTCCCTCCAAGTCTTAACGAGGTTCCATTTCATTGGGATTGTCTTGTGGGGTATCCAATGCCTCCACCTACATCTTTTCTAGAAATATAGATTATTCGATATAACACGGAGATGATAAACTCTGTTAGCACTTTTCCCTCCTCGACTTGGAGATGTTTTGGTTTTCCTAAGCTTGTGTCAGTTCTTCATAAGATACCAACATTCCACAGAAGGTATGCATGGGAGCCTTGGCCTCCCCCATGACTTTCCACCTAGAATCTCCGTAACGAGTTTGAGTTAATCTCTTTTCCAACTTGTTCAAAAAAAAGAGAAAAGTTTGTCGAGTGATTTGTCCCTTTCACACTCGTTAAATTGGACTTGAAAGGTTGTTATAAATTGTTGCCTAAGAAATTTTTTCATCCTCAGCCAAGCAGAGCCTTGTTTATATCCTTCTCAATTTGACACATTATACCCTGGAGGGAACATCACCCCGAGTGTCCATCTCCTGCATGCATTTCCTTGCATTGAGAACAAGTATGTTCCACTGCTGTAACTAGTTTTGCTTACTTGCGACACTCATTTCCTCCTCTGTATCAGAGCATTCATTTGTTATGAAAAAACAAAATAAAGATGGGCAGGAAGGGAGTACTATATTATATTTGGCAGCAGTCATGTCACCTTTGAACAGAGCACAAAGTTATTGAGTCCTTGTGTCTTCATAATTTTGTGTTTAGCATGGCCTTAGGAAGTTGATCTCATTACAAATTTTTTCTCTACCGACTGGTTACTCTTCCCGTCCCTATAAAGAACATTATTGATCCCTCCTGCATCAAATACTTACAACATTGATTCTATGCTTCCGTGGTCTAACACATGTCTCATGCTCTTGTTCAAAGGAAGTCTATCAACCTGTGTTGGCCATTCCTCATAAATCTTGACTTTTCATGTCAGCTATACCCTCAATTTGTCTTAGAATCACATGATACTATGGTCTTATCATGCACCCTAGCCCTACTTTCATCATTGGCAGGACACCTTGAACCCAACAGTCGACATTTCATCATTGGTCGTTGATTGGGTGGCTTCCCTTGTGTTCGATGGCAAGACATATATTCACACTTTGGGATTCGTGCAGTGTCTTGGATGCCATTAGCCTTATTGGTTGTTTCCTCACCTTTGTCAGTAGTTTTCATCATTGGCTACTATGCAGAGGGTCTTGTTCATGTATCGCTTGCATTTGGTGCACGTGAAAGATGCATAGGGTCATTGGTTAGTGAAACATATTCTTCATCCGATATCCACCAAATTATGAAGCTCCTGCTTTGTTCCTTGTGCTGACTAATGAGAGATGTCTTAATGCTCTCCTTTCAGTGGGTCTCTTTCCATCAAATTCATCTCATTTATTCTGGATCCAAGACCTAGAGTTTTATGAGTACATTGAGACTTGCAGTCATTAGTGGCAGGCTCTCTCGCCATTGACAGATGGGAATATATCAATGTCTCTTGATCAATGGATTCCTCAGGTGTTCGACATCGACTCTGTTATTCACACTTGTAGGAATGTGCTTGGTGCCTTGATACCTACTTTCATTTTTGGTAGGTTGTCTCGCGTTTGTTAATGGTATACCTCAATGACCGATAATCAAATGATGTCTCATTGTGTTCGACCTCAACTCCTTTATTCACATGATGTAGACTTGCACCTTTGGCGGATGTGTAGAATACTTGAAGACATCACTATGTGGCCACAACTTTCCTGAGTTTTTTCTTCCTTTTCATTGGACCATCACCTATTTAACTTCAGTAATCATGGGACATCAGATTATACTCCATCATATACAAATACCTTTTGATTGGTTTTGAGACTGGTTCTACCGGGCCTTGTTCATGATTATGATAGTTGTTGGCATATAACCGCATTTGTATTTGCCTATTCATGGCCACAAACACTTATTTGGTATATTTTCCACATGGATCTGCATTGTATTATATTGGCAACCATGTATGTAAAGGCGAAATATAATGTAATGAGAAACTAGTATTTCCAGTTGGGTTTACACCACTCCACTTCTGGGTTGTTTATAATGTATTTCGGCCATCACATATACTCCTCTAATCTCACAAAATAGGGGGCATCTATTATAGAAAGATTTTCCTCACCATTGTTATATTGCAAAGAGGGCCTTTTTCCATTTTTCTATGTAGACTTGTCATCCCTTTTTGATGAATCCAAAGCTAAAAATACATATTTTTCCACATATACATGCCCTATCTACTATATAGAATGCGTATACATAGGTTTCTCCACTACAGCCTGCGTACATCAGGATTTGTGCCAGAAAATACAAAAATGAAGTTGGGTTTCCATGTCATGACAAGAGATCTATGATCCTTGGCCTTCCATATACTGGAAATGTTCTGACTCGGCCCTTCAGTTGTATTTTGAAGGCTATAAGAACACAATTCCGAGCTATGGAAAAAAGGAGAAAGCATTCAACTTTGAGAGAAAAGTTACTCTAGAGAAATTACCTCATATTAAGTCTACGTCCCTTTGTCCCTCAAGTCTGAACACAATGTTCAACCCCCAATCTCTTTCCCTATTGTTGAGAGAACCTCATTGTCTCTTTTCTATGAGCTTGCATTTGGTGGAGGATTGAAGTGGTGGAGGCCTAGTTGGAAGGAACTTGGTTTCTTAGTTTTGAACCGTGCCGACAAGGAAGTCTGTAATTGTTTCACTTATGCTGATCATTTATTAATAAAAATACTCCTTTCCCATCCAATTGGTATCATGCAAATATATGATTATTATCCATGGACATATTTGTAATGCTTATTAATGGATTATTCTATCTAATGTTCTAACCCCTTTATATTATCACTATATACTTTCTCTACTTGTTTGTTGAGAACTTGTTGTAGGTACAAAGCTTTGGGTCAAAGTACTCATTAGTGGAACATCATCAAATGCCAGAATGAGGTAGGCTTCTTTCTTATCTCACTTGCATATTGGTTTATATAGCATATGTTGGAATTGAGTAGATTTATGTAGTCATACCTGTCTATTGTTGTTTACCTTGGCCATAATGAGTTTTTCCCTCATAAAAAAATTGGCAACTCCACTGGGGAGAGATCTTATTTCTAAGGGTTGAAGTACTTTTTGTCCTTGCATTGCTCTTTTTCCTTTGTGTTTCTTGTCGTATCATTGCTTGACAAATTTTGTTCACTCTGGGTTTGAGTTTTCAGCTTTTTGCACTTGCATGGCCTTGTTTCAAGCCTGTACGTGCCTTTTACCTTGATAGTCATGTATATACATGCATTGTCTAACTGCAAGTTGCGTATATATGCATTGTTTGCCTGAACAGTCTCATATACCACTTTTCCTTACCTGTTTGCTTGGTTTTGTGATTGTTGGGTGGGACTTGATGATTGTTGAGCCTTCTTAGGTCTTTGTAGTGCCTGTTGAGCTTCTATGGGTTGACAAGAAACATGTATGGAGCTGAATTTTTGGGCATAGTCTTTCTCATTGTTTTTCATTTTTTATTTGTCCTTGAACTCTAGGTTGTTTTCTTAGTTGCTTGGTATTCTACTTGATTTATTTCGTTTATACACAGTAGAATTTATATATCAAGTTGATTTTCAGTCCATGCATTTTCTCTTTAATATATTGAAAATACAAAAAATAGGCATTTTACGTTGCTTGGTATTTTTGTCTTCTGAATCTTTATCATTATCTTAGTGCATTTAGCGAAAGATTGCATTTTACTTCTAAATTTCAGAGTTGAAATTGAAAATTGCACTATTTTTATACGCATATCATTCATTGAAAAATTAAAATTAGAATTTGCATTATATTCTTTTTTATTTTCTTGTAGAGTCATAATATCATGAGTTTTACTACCATACCCTTCTTTAGTAATCACGGCCAATAAAATTTACACTTTAAACTAAAATTGATTAGTCACGATATGATTTTTAGGGTGCACAAACTAGTCTACGATTTAGTGCCTTGGAATAGGATTTTGTGAGTAAACTTCTCCAAGGCAATTAAATCAACATATGTGTCTGAGACATGGAACTCAAAAGTCCATTGTATAATTGGTAAGATCAGGAGGCTCCTCTCACACCAAAGTTAATCGTGAGGTCGAGCGAAGTTAGTTGAAGGGATAACCCCCAGATACTCGGCTAGCATCAAAGATATTTCTGTGGATTTATTCTTGTTTGGGGATCTTGCTAGTACCCATACCTCTATGAGAGGTGGTGCTTTCAAGGTTTCGGTCTCTGCTACCCTACCCATACAGTAATACAGACTTACGACTACTCGCCTGTGCATCTGTTATACAGTGGTTTATTATTTTCTTGACTTAGGTTTCTCATAGGTTACTTGCAGGGGTTATTCTACGTGTACCCTGGGTCAGATAGGGGTCAGACAACACATAGCCTCTATGGAAGATTACCTCTCTAGGGGGATCCGACCAACTAGTTGTTAATCCCACGAGGGCCCCTATAAATTCTTATGTTACCTCCAAACTTTAGCAGGGAGTCTCAGGTCCTTCTTGGACAAGACATACCTTCTTTAGCGAGGGAGGCCACTCAACCACTTTAGGCCGTTTGCATGCATATTGGTCGTTTGAATTTTTGGTGTGCTCTTTGATTATTATTTGAGCATAGGATTTCATGTTGAGTCTTTGCTATCATGGATAATGGAGTTCCTTTTGCTCCCTTGTTTACTACCACCCCCCCATGACATTTATGGGAGGAAATTCCTCTGCTTTCTATAATGGTATGCAAAATTATGGTACTCAGTCAATGCCTTGGATCTCTAATCATTTTTCTCATGGTATGTTTGATATGTCTTCGCACTTGCCATCCTCTATCTCACCTCCTTATGCGAATACAAGTTTTGGGTCTGGAGGCATGATTCCTCCTTCTTATCCCTCTCTGTTTGGTGGGAGTCATATCCTTCAAACACCTCTTATGGTAGTAGATTGGAATATTCCTTCCTATGAATCCACTGTTCTAGGAGTGAGTGCTCAAATGGGTGGTCATTCGACTTATTACACTCCACCCACCTATCCTTATTCCGCTATATCAGTTCCTACGAACACTTTTCCCATTGTGGACGTTTTTCTGTCCTCTGGTGTTCCATATGGAGGGAGTCAATCTTATAGTATGGGAAACCCCCCTCACAAAGTTTGTTTGTCTGGGGGAAACACATATCCTCACATGAGTAACCCTTGTCATGTTTCTTTCTTTTCTCAAGAGGATTCCTCGGTGAATATTCCCTTACAACCATCTATGATTCAGTATGGAGGAGGATACTATCATGTCTGATAGGGACACGGTGTAAATCATGATCTTTCCTAGCCTACAATTTCTCAGAACCAATCTTTCCTTGGACTTTGGTCTCAAATACCACAATTCACCACCGCCGCAAGCCCTGTCACTACATGTCATACTGGCATTATATCACCAACCTCTGTTAGTCATATTGGAGATTTGTCGACAACTTATGAGAGTCATGTTGAAGACCTACACCCAGCCACTGCAAGTCATGCTAGGGGTACAAGTCCAATCACTGCGTGTCATACTGGCATTATATCACCAACCTATGCTAGTCATGTTGGAGATTGGTCGACAACCTCTATGATTCATGTTGAAGACCTACAACCAACCTCTGCAAGTCATGCTGGGATCATGTCCCCAGCCACTGCAAGTCATGCTAGGGGCATTCATATGATTGAGAATCCTAGACGTCTCAGACATAAGCCTCGATTCCTTTGTAGGACTTGTGATGGAAGTCACCTTACTCAGTTGTGTCATGTTACTATTGGGATACCAGAAGCATGTGGCTCACCTAAGGGCCCTTCGGGTTCTGAGGCATCTATCATTTCACAACACTTTGTTACTTCCTTGGTTGATACAACAATCATGCTGATGCAATCTTCGACTGACACCCCTTTTGTTTTAGGGGTAGATGCATTCTTTGATCTTGTTGTCTCACATCCCGTTCAACCTTTTGTCGTGTCAATGTAATATTAGACCGACACCTCTCCTATGTTCAAGGGTGATGCGTCTCTTGACCTTTTTGTCTCACATCTTGTTCAACCAATGGTCATGTTGATGCAATATTCGACCACCAACACTCCTATTTTTTGGGGTGATTCACCTCTTGAACTTGTTGTCTCGCATCCTATTCAACCAATGGTTGAGGATGTGGTCGTATCGATGAAATCTTCGATCAACCCCACTCTTCTCTTGGAGAGTGACAAGTCTAAGGAAGTGGTTACGCAAACGAAAATTTTGGTCGATCTCGCTCTTTTGGTTCTGGTTCTATACCTTATATGCCATGTCCTTAACATTTCTATTACTTCACCTTATGAACAAGAGAAAGTTTTACTCTTCTTGAGTTCTGTCCCTCCAAGTCTTGACAAGGTTCCCTTTGATTGGGATGGTCTTTTGGGGTATCCAATGCCTCATTCTATGTCTTTTCTAGGAAGATACATTATCTGATATAACATGGAGACAATAACCTTCGTTATCACTTTTCCCTCCTTGACTTGGAGATCTTTGGGTTTTCCAAAGCTTGTGTCAGTTCTTCGTAAGATACCGACATTCCACAGATGTTCTGCATGAGAGCCTTGGCCTCCCCCATGATGTTTCACCTATAATCTCCCTAACAAGTACAAGTTAATATCTTTTCTGACTCGTTGAAAAAAAAAGGGAAAAGATTGTCGAGTGATTTGTCCCTTTGACACTTGTTAAATTGGACTTGAAATGTCTTGAGTCTTAGTTAAGCTATTTTTAGACTCATTTTCAAAAAGAGAAAAGATCATCCAGTGATTTGTCCCTTTGACACTTGTTAAATTGGATTTGAAAGATCATGAGTCTTAGTTAAGCTCTTTTCCGACTCATTACCAAAAATAGAAAAGATCGTCGAGTGAGCTTTTATTTTTCACACTCATAAATTGGATTTGAAAAGACATTTATTTGGCACAAGTTTATCCCTTTTTCACACCAAGTAGAATAAAAGACATTAAAAAGGACATTTTAAGGTGTTAAGTTGTGATTAAATCTCATTCCCTCACTTGCAGTATTGAGCCTTTAGCCAGTTCTTGCTTTGTGTTATAAACTATTGCCTAAGAAATTTTTTCATCCTCAACCAAGCAGAGCCTTGTTTATATCCTTTGAAATTTGACACCTTATACCCTGGAGGGAACATCATCCCAAGTGTCCATCTCCCGTATGAATTTCCTTGCATTGAGCATAGGTATGTTCCACTGCTGAAACTAGTTTTTCTTACTTGTGACACTCGTTTCCTCCTCTGTATCATAACACTCATTTGTTATTAAAAAAAAAAAAATATGGGCGGGAAGGGTGTACTATATTATATTTTGCAGCAGTTGTGTCGCCTTTGAAAAGAGCACAAAGTTATTGAGTCCTTGTTTCTTCATAGTTTTGGGTTTAGCATGGCCATAGAAAGATGATCTCGTTAAATATTTTTTCTCGATCGACTGGTTAATCTTCCAGTCCCTATAGAGAACATTATTGATGCCTCATACATCAAATAGTTACATCATTGAGTCTATGATGTCAAAGTCTACCACACGTCTCGTGCTCTTGTTCAAAGGAAGTATATGAACTTGTGTCGACCATTCCTCAGAACTCTTGACTTTGCATGTCGGTCATACCCTCAATTTGTCTCAGAATCACATGATACTATGATCTTATCATGCACCCTGGCCCTACTTTTAACATTGGTAGGACACCTTGAACCCAACAGTCGACATTTCATCATTAGTTGTTGACTTGGTGGTTTCCCTTGTGTTCAATGGCAAGATGTCTATTCACACTTTGGGATTCATGTAATGTATTGGATGACATTATCCTTATTGGTGGTTTCCTCACCTTTGTCAGCAGTTTCCATCATTGGCTTCTATTCAGAGGGTCTTTTTCGTGTACCGCTTGCATTTGGCACACACGAAAGATGCACAGGATCGTTTGATCTCTACCAAATTATGAAGCTCTTTCTTTGTTCCTCATGTTCATTGATGAGAGATGCCTTAATTATCTCCTTTCAATGGGTCTCTTTCCATCGAATTCATCTCATTTATTCTGTATCTAAGACCTAGAATTTTATGAGTACCTTTAGACTTGAATTCATTAGTGGCAAGCTCTCTCGCCATTAATAGATGGGAATACATCAATGTCTCCTGATCAATGGATTTCTCAGGTGTTCGACATCGACTCCATTATTCACACTTGTAGGAACGTGCTCAGTGCCTTGATACCTACATTCATTATTGGTAGGTTGTCTCGTGTTTCTTAATGGTATACCTCAATGACCAGTAATCAAACGATGTCTCATTATGTTCGACCTCAACTCCTTTATTCATATGATGTAGACTTGCACCTTTGGAGGATGTGTAGAAGACTTGAACACATCACTATGTGGTCGAATATTTCTTGATTTGTTGCTTCCTTTTCATTGGACCAACACCTATTTGACTTCAGTAATCATGGGACATCATATTCAACTCCATCGTATACATATAACTTCAGATTGGTTTTGAGACTATTTCTACTAGGCCTTGTTCGTGATTATGACATGTGTTGGCATATAACCTCATTTGTATTTTCTATTCATGGCCATGGACACTTATTTGGTATATTTTCCACATGGATCTGCATTGTATTCTATTGGAATCCATGTATGTAAATTCAAGACAGAATGGAATGAGCAACTAGTCTTTCCAGCTAGGTTTACACCACTCCACTTTTGGGTTATTTATAATGTATTTCAGTCATTGTAGATAATCCATTTATCTCACACATTAGGGGGCATATGTTATAGCAATATTTTCCTCACCATTACTATCTTGCACAGAGGGCCTATTTCCATTTCCCTATGCAGACTTTTCATCCCCTTTTGATGAATCCAAAGCTAAAAATACATATTTTTCCACATATACACACCCTATCTACTATACAAAATGTGTATACGCAGGTTGCTTCACTACAGCCCGCATACATCAGGATTTCTACTAGAAAATACAAAAATGAAGTTGGGTTTCCATGTCACGACATGAGATCTTTGATCCTTGGCCTTCCATATACTGGAAATGTTCCAACTTAGCCCTTCAGTTGCATTTTGAAGGCTATAAAAACACAATTACAAGCTATGAAAAAAAGGAGAAAGCATTCAACTTTGACAACAAAGTTACTCTTAAGAAATTACTTCATATTGAGTCTGCATCCCTTTGTCCCTCAAGTCTAAACACAGTGTTCAACCCCCAAGCTCTTTCCCTATTGTTGAGAGAACCTCATTGTCTCTTTTCTATGAGCTTGCCTTTGGTAGAGGATTGAAGTGGCGGAGGACCAGTTGGAAGGAACTTGGTTTCTTGGTTTCAAACTGTGCCGACACGGAAGTCTGTAATATTTTTGCTTCTACTAATCATTTATTAATAGAAATACTCCTTTCCCATCCAATTGGTATCATGCAAATATATGATTATTATCCATGGGCATATTTGTAATGTTTATTAATGGATTATGCTATCTAATGTGCTAACCCCTTTATATCATCACTATATACTTTCTCTTCTTGTTTGTTGAGAACTTTTTATAGGTATAAAGCTTTGGGTCAAAGTACTCAACAGTGGAACATCATCAAACACTGGAATGAGGTAGGCTTATTTCTTATCTCACTTGCATATTGGTTTATATAGAATATGTTGGAATTGAGTAGATTTCTCCGGTCATACCTATCTGTTGTGGTTTACCCTGGCCATAGAGAGTTTTTCCCTCGTAACAAAATTGGCAACTCCACTCGGGAGTGATCTTCTTTCTAAGGGTTGAAGTACTTTTTTTGCTTGCATTTCTCTTTTTCCTTTGTGTTTCTTGTCGTATCACTACTTAACAGATTTTGTTCACTCTGGGTTTGAGTTTTCATCTTTTTGCACTGGTCTGGCCTTGTTTTCAAGCCTGTACGCACCTTTTTCTTTGACAGTCACGTATACATGCACGTTGTCTCATTGCAAGCTATGTATATACGCATTGTTTGCCTAAACAATTGCGTATACCACTTTTCCTTGCCTGTTTGCTTCGTTTTGTGATTGTTGGGTGGGATTTGATTATTGTTGAGATTCTCTGGGTTTATAGGAAACCTGTTTGGAGTTGAATTTTTTGGCATAGTCTTTCTCATTGTTTTTCATTTTTTATTTGTCCTTAAACTCTGGTCTATTTGCTTGGCTTCTTGGTATTTTACTTGAGTCATTCCATTTATACACATTAGAATTTATATATTAGGTTGCTTCTCAGGCCATGCATTTTCTCTTTAATATATTGAAAATACAAAAAATAGGCATTTTACATTGCTTGGCATTTTTGTCTTCTGAATATTTATCATTATCTTAGTGCATTTAGTGAAAGATTTCATTTTACTTCTGAATTGCAGAGTTGAAATTGAAAATTGCACTATTTTTATACACATATCAATCATTGAAAAATTAAAATTAGACTTTGCATTATATTTATATTTATTTTCTTATAGAGTCATAATTTTATGAGTTTCACTTCCATGCCCTTCTTGAGTAATCATGGCCAATAAAATTTACGCTTTAAACTAAAATTGATTAGTAACAATTTTATTTTTAGGGTGCACAAACTAGTCTATAATTTAGTGCCTTGGAATAGGATTTTGTGAGTAAAATTATCCAAGGAAATCAAATCAACATATGTGTCTGGGACATGGAGTTGAGAAGTCCATTATATAATTGGTAAGATCAGGAGGCTCCACTCACACTGGAGTTAATCACGAGGTCGTGTGAATTTAGTTGAAGGGATAACCCCTGGATACGCACCTAGCATCGGAGATATATCTGTGGATTTATTCATGTTTGGGGATCTTGCTAGTACCCATACCTCTATGAAAGGAGGTGATTTCAAGGTTTCGGGATTTTCTACCCTACCCATACGGTAATCCAGACTTACAACTGTTCTCCTGTGCATCTGTTATTCAGTAGTTTATTAGTTGCTTGACTTAGGCATCTCATAGGTTACTTCCAGGGGTTATTCTTCATGTACCCTGGGTCAGATAGGGGTCAGACAGAACATAATCTTTATGGAAGATTACCTCTACAGGGGGATCCGACCAACTAGTTGTTAAGCCCACGAGGTCCCCTATAACTGATTTTGTTACCTCCAAACTTTAGAAGGGAGTCTCAGGTCCCTCTTGGATGAGACATACCTTCTTTAGAGAGGGAGGCCACTCATCCACTTTAGCTCGTTTGCATGCATATTGGCCATTTGAATTTTTGGTGTTCTCTTTGATTATTAGTTGACCATAGGATTTCATGTTGATTCCTTGTTATCATGGATACTGGAGTTCCTTTTGCTCCCTTGTTTACGGCTACCCCCCCCCATGACATTCATGGGGGAAAATCCCTCTTCTTTCTATAATGGTATGCAGAACTANTTCTCATGGTATGTCTTATATGTCTTCACACTTTCCATCCTCTATCTCACCTCCTTATGCAAATACAAGTTTTTGTTCTGGGGGTATGATGCCTCCTTCTTATTCCTCTCCATTTGGTGGGATTCATATCCTTCAAACACCTCTTACAGTAGGAGGTTGGAATATTTCTTCCTATGAATCCATTGTTCTAGGAGCGAGTGCTCAAATGGGCAGTCATTCGACTTATTACACTCCACCCACCTATCCTTCTTTTGTTATGTCGGTTCCTACTAAAAATTTTCCCATGGCGTACCTTCGTCTTTCCTCTGGTGCTCCATCTGGAGGGAGTCATTCTTATAGTATGGGTAACCCCCCTCACGAAGTTCGTTTGTCTGGGGGAAACACATATCCTCACATGAGTAACCCTTGTCATGTCGCTTTCTTTTCGTATGGAGGAGGATATTATCATGTCAGATAGGGACAGGGTGTATCCCAGGATCCCTCCTGGCCTACAATTTCATAGAACCAGTATTTCCTTGGACTTTGGTCTCAAATGTCACAATTCACCACCACTACATGCCCAGTCACTACATTTCATACTGACATTATATCACCAACCTCTTCTAGCCATGTTGGATATTGGTCAAAAACCTCTGTGAGTCATGTTGAAGACCTGCACCCAAGCACTACAAGTCATGCTAGGGGAACAAGTTCAGTCACTGCATGTCATACTGGCATTATATCACCAACCTGTGCTAGTCATGTTGGAGATTGGTCGACAACCTATGCAAGTCATGTTCAAGACCTCCAGCCAGCCTCTGCAATTCATGCTGGGAGCATGTCACCAACCACTTCAATTCATGTTGGGGGCATTCATATGATTGAGAATCCTAGACATCTCATATGTAAGCCTAGATTCCTTTTCTGGACTTGTGAAGGAAGTCACCTTACTCATCTATGTCATGTTACTTCTGTGATACCAAA
>JASDQU010818828.1:22976-35478 GCA_032191745.1 Picea mariana | reverse complement strand
TCCTATAATTAGAGGGAATGTTTTTATCCCCATTTTTAAAAATAGGAACAATGAGGCTTTGCGTCCAGGGTTTAGGGAATCCCTGGTTGACTGCTAAATTGAAGAGCTTGTGTATGTGAGGGATAAGGATTGGCCCTCCAATTTTAAAAATTTCAGCTTGGTAGCCTTCAATGTCCTTAGTTTTCCCATTTGCAAGTCGCTTAACCCCAAACTCTATGTCATCTAAAGAAAAAACTTCTTCCTTTGTAGGGACAATAGGAATGGTGTCCATGGCATTAGGGAACTCGTAAAGACTTTTAAGGTAGGAATTCCAGTGCGTTAAGGGAATCCTATTATTTTCTTTAGTATTGCATTTTGACTTGTTCATATTGACTTGTTTATATTTTTGTTTTGAGTGTAAAATTTATTTTCACTAATTAAAAACTAAGATTGACTATTAATATCAATTTTATTAAATTTGGATTAATAATTAAGAATTTAGATGAAGAAATTATGATTTTGATTTCAAAAGTGTGAATCTCAACATTTTTCAAGTGTAAAATATAATTTTGAAAATATGAATATTGGTTTTCAAAAGTGTAAGTTTAGATAGTGAAATATGAATTTCAAATCATTTTGAAACCAAAAGTGAAGTGTGGATATCAACATTTTTAAAGTGTAAAATATGATTCCAAAAGTATGAATATTGGTTTTCAAAAGTGTGACTTTAGATGGTGAAATTTGAATTTCAAATAATTTTGAAATCAAAAGTGTGATTTTTTATTTTCAAAAAGTGAATTTTGAAATCTAGTGTTAATTTTAATATCAAAATTGTGAATTTTGATTCCAAAAGTGTCAATATCAAATTGTTGCAATGTGTGTTTAGATTTCAAAAGTTTTGAATTTATTTTGTAATATGTATATAATATGTCAATACAGGAATAATGTATAGTGGTGAATATTATGTTTTTGTACGTGCATGCATAATATCACTATGACATACATTGCTAAATATATGAAGATTGAAGAGATGCAATAAAATAAAAACCAATGATAATAATCATTACATTGTAGAGTTGCATTTTTTCACAAATATTTAAGGCAACATACAATAAGGTTCCATATAAACAAAATGATCACTATGAGACATTCATGTTTACCAACTTGCTCACCTTAATTGCAAAAACTATAACTTGTTTATTGTAAAAAAATTATTAACAAAACCCACATCCTAGGTGAGGAGAGAAGAGAGAAATTGACCTTCAATAGTTTTCACTAAAGTAATGGATAAATAATATCAACTACTAATTTATATGATACACACCATTAAGAAAAGACAAGTATGAATTCAAAGTTCTTCTCTCAAATAAAGTTTCATTCAACATCACCACACTCACTCTCACCATTATGCTTCGTATTTTTTTGTTGTACCTTAATTGCTACAAATATTTTCTTAGCTATTTTTATTTTCTCTCATATCCATTGTTGGTATGAATATGTAAAGAGGCTTAGCAAATCTACAAATATTTTGGTTGCTTCAATTTTATAGGAAATAACAAAGAAAAAAACAAAAACCCTAACTTTGAATGGAAATATTCATCTTCATATTCATGTTATTTATATAAACATAAATAAAATGTAAAAAAAAGAAATAAATCAAAACAAAAAAATCACGAAAGAATGAAAAAATGATCCATTATCCAATAGAAGGCTTTACAAAGCACCCGTGAAGAAGCCCCTTGAAGATGTTCATCTCCTCGACCTCTTCTTTGGGAGGGTTCTTGCTATTTTTTGAGTGTATGGTTGCTTTCTCTCCCTTGTGTCTGTGTGTAACAATGGTTGCTGAGGTAAGTGTTATGTATAGTTGACTTTGGAATATACAAGATTTGAAGGAATCTCAACACCACTGGTTGTGCAAACAATAAGTGACTGCCATAGATAAAATCAATTTTGATATTGATCAAATCAGACAGGGTTTTGAGCAACAGATTAAGCAGTTAGAAGATAAATTAGAAGTAAGTGTTCAAAATCAACACTTGAATAATACCATGCTTTCCCGACGAGATAGGTTAATAGAGCAGTTGCAGACACAAATAAACGTATTCGAGAGCACATGAATGGATATTTCTGCATTCAAGAAGCAAGCATCATAAGTAATTGAAAAGATGCAAATTGTCCAACAAGATCTGTATGAAAATATAGATATTATTCAGAGACATTATCAAGTGATCAATAATTCCTTGAAGAATATTCATGAAAAGGAGAGGGAAGCCTATACAGCTAGGTCCAAATTCCAAGAATTCACAGTATGGAGACAAAAACTCAATGTACCCAGGATTGCTCCTTTTTCACAGTTTGAACAGATAAAGGGAGAAATGGATTTAAAGGTCTGGGAAACTAATCTTGAAGAAATTAAGAATCTAGCTAGAGAGGAAAAAGAGTCTTGTCTTAGTACTCTTTCAGCTGTAGATTTGGAAATGGAAAAGATTGATGTCAGTGGTATTCATGATACACTTGGACAAATTGAGATCGAAAAAAGAAAAGAGATTCTAAATAAAAGTAGAGAGAATGTGCACAATGATATCGAACAGGTAAATCATGTTGATTTATGGATGGTAAATGATTTGTTGTTGAAACCAAACTTACAACATCAGATCACACAATAGGCAATTATTAAAATTCAAGAACAATTATGATTGGTGCACAAAGAGAATTTATCATTTGATTTAAATGTAAATATCGAAACTTCCAAGTTCATTGTTGTATTAATGGAAACACATGCACAATTCAAGGATTAGAAAAAACCAAGTACATCCACAAGCAAATAGAGGGCGAGTGAATTTCTAGCGAGCAAAAGAAATCTCATCAAATCCAAAAATATATTCATTGTATCTTTTAGTTT
Source organism: Picea mariana (assembly GCA_032191745.1). Lineage (NCBI taxonomy): Eukaryota > Viridiplantae > Streptophyta > Pinopsida > Pinales > Pinaceae > Picea > Picea mariana. The sequence goes on along the minus strand of JASDQU010818828.1, from coordinate 32,597 downwards.
TGATTGCATTTTATTTTGAGAACAAAGAATGTGGAATGTCTAACTACTTTTGGTAAAGATATTTTTGTATAAATAAATAGATCAAATATCTATTCTAGGCTTCTTCTGGCCGAACATAAAAGAGAACTTACTGAAATATCAATTAGAAAAAGAAGACAAAGATTTTGCGTCTCATTTCCTTGGGTTATGTGTTTTTCTGTGTATTACCATTCCATAATATTATTTTATTCATTCCATGGCCCTTGAAGATTGAAATACTACAATTTAGTAACACATCTACTGTGGTTTATATATTGGAAGTTTTTTCAGTTGCAGCTTTTCCTTTGTTATTACTGTGAGTAAAACGAGACCTACATCTGTGTAAATTTCCTTATTTTGATTCATCTATCAAGGAATCATCCTTCATAATTATTCTATTATAGATAAGTTAATATTTATCTGTATTTGATACCTTACTTTATTTTCACAGTCTTTGTTAATCAATTATACTTTTCATATGATCAATATTTATAAAAGACTCAAGGAAAGGGATATTGCCTCTGTGTTTTCTAATCATAAAAATTCAAAGGTAGAAAAATCATTACAAAAACAATTATATTACAATATTTGGATGCCTGACATTATTCTGTGAGCCGAGAATAAATATAAGGAACACCATATTTTTGGCGTTGTTTTCGGGGAGTGAAGAAACAAAACTATTTTCCCTGAGAATATGACAAAGTTTAAGTTTTGATTTTTGATGGTGAACAAAAATTGAACACAAGGATAAGACTCATTTTCATTATTCACCTGGAGACTCCATTTTGGAAAAACTGGCATTCAGATGAAAAAATACTAGAAAAAACCTAGACGATAAGCACACTATGCCAGTTTCAGATCCCAAAAAACTGCTAAAAACCAAAGGAAATCTAAAGCAAACGTTTGCATCAACATGTAAGATATATCAACCTAAGGTTACTCAAGTTAATGTTAAGATTCCAACAGAAGAAGTAAGTTTACTTATTTCTAAAGAAAAACGTCAAAAACCTCATTATGTAAAAGCCTCAACTAGTAATCCTGAAGTTAAGTTAGAAAATCTAGAGGAGGTAGTTCCCGAAGTAAAATTGTATGATCTAAAGGGAGAAAATTTCCAGAATACTCCTATCTCTTTTATAAACACTTTTACCAATGAGAATAAAGAATATTCTTCAATTCTTAATACCATCTATATGCCATCGATTCTTAGTCTTCCTAAAGTAAAAGTTTATGTCTCTAAAAATCCTGAAGATCACCCTTTATACTCAGGCTCATCTCTTATTACTTCCCCTATTTATCCATCCAGCTGATTTTGATTTTACATCTCTCTCACGAGATCCATCATCTTTTGATTATCTAGCAGAACTTTGATCTCACCTTCCTAAAGGAATTAAATATCTAGTACATCAGTCTTTTGAAATCTTTGATAATTTGCAGTTAAACCCTAGTATATCTTCTCCTAAAATTTCAATGGAGGGTGTTGGAGGTGTCAGAGGTGGTGGGGCTGGTGGACATATAAATCCACCACCACCCCCTCCGAGAATTTTTTCCAAAGTCATTGCTAGATATGCTCCCTTATCCCTTCCTGTTGTTCTACATAATCTACCTGATAATTATATGAAGAGTCTACCTAAATTTATGGTAGAGGGGGATTTAACAGCCACATAGCATATAACATTTTTCGATCAATTTGTTGATATTCTCAGTATTGAACATGAAGATGTTTACATGAGACTGTTAGTACATACTTTTGAGGGATAGGTTAGAACTTGGTTTAGGGGACTTCCTGCAAATTATATACCATCATATGATGATTTAGAGACTTCTTTCTTAAGACAATGGGGTGAGAAAAATGACCATTTATAGTACTTAATTGAATTCAAATCTTTAAGGAAGAAAACATCTAAAACTGTTTCAGAATTTATCCAAAGATTCAATAAACTTTATAGGAAAATCCCAACCGAAGTAAAACCTTCCCAGCCAGCTGCTAAAGTTACTTTTGCAGGGGCCTTTGATTCATATTTTGTTTTACTTTTAAGGGAAAGAAGAGCCACAACTTTAGCTCGAATGCAAGATGATGTTATTGAAATTGAATCAAATATGATGGCATCAGGAAAACTGAAAACAAAAGTTGATATGGGAATAAGAGAACCTAGAAGGTTTAGAGAACAAGCAGGACCCTCCAGTTCTGGAAAAAATACACAAAAAGAAAAGATGGATGAAATGGCTAAGATCATAAAAGATTTATCAAACAAAATTTCCAGGATGGAAATTGAGAAATCCAAACTTGATCCATATGTTAGAAATAACAACCAATTTAGCAAAAACCTTAATACAAACCCTCAGATTCAATAGAGGCAAATCAAGAATGAGGATCAAAAGATTTAAGCTCCTTTTAAAACAAAAAATCTCATACATGGAGATGATGTTCGAGATTATGATGAATTAGATGAGGATATAAACAATCTCAACGATGATGATGTTGAACCTCATTTAACTAAACAAGATTATGAAAAAACTTTAGTTCTTGGATCATTATTTGATGACCAAAATATCAATAACTTGGGAGACTCTACTGCTCAATATAAATATCTCGTTGATTCAATAATGGTTGAACTTCAAAATAAATATGATTTGAGGTCAAGAGAAAAGACTTCCACCACCAATCCACCCAAAAATCTCTTGTCACAGAATAAAGAAAATGAAAAAGTGGTTTCAAAATAACCTAATGAAGTACAAGCTGCTCAAATAAAGCAAGTTCAAACTAAAGCAACACAAACTAAAAAGCTGGAGAACAAAGAACCTGAAGTTCAGACCAAAGAATTAGAAAATTCAATTGGTATCTTCAATCTTGAGAATGAATATAATAATATTAAAATTCCAGATCCTCTGGTTGAACTTTCCATAAATCTGGTTTACAAGATGTAGATTTCAAAGGTAATTAATTTTTCAGATGCAAAATGCCAAGATAATGTTATTAACTTGCAAGATGAGAAACCAACGATTATGTTTGGACCACATATTGAAAACGATAAAGACTCAGTTGCTCCATTTTATATCACTCTTACTATGCATGACCATTTGTTACACAACTGCATGTTAGATTCAGGTGCTTCACATAATTTGATGACGGAAATAATAATGGAAAAATTGGGCTTACAAATTACCAGACCTTATCAAGATTTATACTCTTTTGACTCCAAAAAGGTTAAGTGTTTGGGTATGATTAAAGATTTAGTTGTAAATCTACCACAAATTCCAGTAAAAAATATTCTTATGGATGTGGGGGTAGCTGATGTTCCTGCAAAATATGACATGATTTTATCAAGATCTTGGGGTGAAAAGTTAGGAGGATCAGTTCAGTTGGACATGACATATGATACTATTCTGATTTTTGGTGGACAGTTTACCAGATTGTACAACGAAACTAGACTGGACTATACAGTAACTGATCCTCAAAACCAAAATAATTATCCAGTCTATGTTGTTGATCAGGATTTAGGAAATTGTATTTTATCCATAGATGATGATTTTCAAGAATGTATAGAAAATGAAAATAAAAAAATAGAACTTCCAAAGAAAAATGTAAATATTAGAGATGGGATGTGGAAAATATTTTTCGATGGTGCTTCATCTTGAGAAGGAGTAGGCGTTGGAGTACTATTTGTGGCACCAAGCGATGCATACCATATATCTTGTTCGTATAGATTGCAATGGGACATTGATTACACAAATAATGCATGTGAATACGAAGCTTTAATTTTAGGATTAGAAGTTGCTAGAAAGTTAAAAATTCAACATTTGATAGTTTATGGGGATGTTGAACTTATTGTAAAACAAATCAAATAATAATATCAAGCTAAGAATCCAAGAATGAGGTCTTATATAAATTGTGCATGGGATCTGATAGAATTTTTTTTCTTATCATTCAACATTCATCCTATTCCCAGATTGCATAATCAACAAGTAGACTCTTTGGCTAAAGTTGCAGCTAACTTCATACCACCTACTGTTCTGAAATTGAAGTATCACATTGGCATGAGACATAAATCTTCAATTCCAAATAATGTTCACAATTGGTCAATTTTTGAAGATGGTGAACAAATAAAACAATTTCTGGAAATGATAGATGAATTTTCTAAGACACACATAGATCAGAAAAATCAAAATGATCCAGTTTGGATTATGCAAGAAGAAGAAAATCCATATAAATTCAAAGATAGAATCACAAATCATAGAATGCTCTTGCTCAAGAATAATCAAATTCACAAGGGGCTTATTCCATTATTAAGACTATTCGACCAAAATGATATACCTTTAAAATGTACCTTGTAGCCTTAGTCTGAAGAGGTTGAAGAGTGTAATGTGGGATCAAATGAAAATCCAAAAATGGTCAAATTGTCTAAATATCTTCCAACTAATCTAAAGAGTAAATATGTTGAATTACTCAAATAATATAAAGATGTTTTTGCATGGACCTATGAAGACTTAAAAACTTATGATACTTATGTTATCAAGCATAAGATTCCATTAAAACCAGGTATTAAGCCTTTCAAGCAAAAGCTTAGACAAACAAATCCAATTCTCTTTCTGATAATAGAAAGGGAGGTCAAAAAGTTTCTTGATGCAAAAATCATCGTACCTCTTAGATACTCTGAATGGGTAGCCAATTTTGTCCCCATCAGAAAGAAGAACGGAGAGATAAGATTGTATGTTGATTTTAGAAACCTAGATCGATCTTCTTTAAAAGACAATTACCCCCTCCCTAAAATGGATCATGTTCTAGAAAAAGTGGTTGGGGAAAACATGATTTCTATGATTGGTGGATTTTCGGGTTATAATCAAATAATTGTCCATGAAAATGATAGAGAAAAAACTACATTTACTACTCCATGGGGAACCTTTATGTATGACAAAATGTCTTTTGGATTGATGAAATAAGGTGCAACTTTTCAAAGAGCAATGGATATAGCATTTGTTGGTGAAAAACATAAATTTGTTGTTATTTATCTAGATGATCTAACAATCTTTTCTAACTTTGATATAGAACACTTGGTACATCTCAGACAAATATTTGACAAGTGCAGAAAATTTGATTTGTCTTTAAACCCTAAGAAATCTCATTTTTCCATGCAAGAAGGTAATCTCTTAGGACATATCGTATCAAAAGATGGAATCAAAGTAGATCCAAAAAAAGTTTAAGCTATTGATCAAATCAACATTTCTATAAATAAAAAAGAGCTTCAATCATTTTTAGGAAGAATTAATTTATTGAGGAGATTTATTCTCAATTTCACTGAAATTATCAAATTGATCACAGATATGTTGAAGAAGGACGACGAGGTGAAATGGACCACAAAATCTAAGGCATCCTTCAAATGAGTAAATAAAGCTATAGGTGAAACACCGGTACCGGTAAGCCCTGATTATACAAAGGAGTTTTTAATATTCTCCTTTTCATCTGAATATACTATTGCAGCAGTGCTCCTTCAGAAAAATGAAGAAGGATTCGAACAACCTATTGTCTTTTTCAATAAAATCCTCAGGGATGTAGAGTCAAAATATGACATTCTAGAGAAGCAGACTTATGCTATATTAAAGGCACTCAAAGCTTTCTGGACATATGTTTTACATTAAAAAATAATCGCCTATGTATCGACTAGCAAAATTAAAGATATCTTGATTCAACTAGACAATGATGGAAGAAGGGGAAAATGGTTGGATAAAATTCAAGAATATGATTTAGAAGTCAAACCAACAAAACTGGTAAAAGGACAAGGTATAGAAAAATCACTGGTTGAATCAAATTTCAGAGATCTAGGAATACATCATTTCGAGTCTCAAAATTCTCTCCCATACATAGAATAAATTGATGATAAAGTACCAACAATTCAGATTGATGAAAATTTGTCTTCCTCATCTTGGTACAACAATATCATTTCATATCTTCTTACTCTTCAATGTCCTACTGACGTGACTCCTTCCAAGGCAAGAACCTTAAAATTATAGGCAATTAAATATTTAATTATCAATGTCAAGTTATACTAGAAGGATCCTTTGGGTTTCTTGTTATGTTGTCTTACAGAATCTGAAACAAAAGGTGCCATTGATGAGTTTCATAAAGGAGTATGTGGAGGAAATCATGCACGGAGAGAAACAACTTATAACATTTTAAGGGCAAACTATTATTGGCTGAAATTATTTACTAATGTAAATGCAAGGGTCAAATCTTGCAATTCATGCCAACTGTTTGCTGAAAAGCAAAATCTTCCTACCTTGCCTTTAGTTCTTGTCAAAGTTGAAGCTCATTTCCAACAATGGGGCCTAGATTTTATCGGAGAGATTCATCCATAATCAAGTGCCCAACATATATGGATTTTAATTGCTACTAATTATTTTACCAAATGGGTTGAATCTATTCCAACTTGGAATGCTACATATTTAGTACTGATAAATTTTCTAGAAGAGAACATCCTTGCAAGATTTGGTTGTCCAAGGAAATAGTCACAGATAATGCACAAGATTTCAAATATATTTCTATGATAATTTTTTGTCAAAAATATAATATCATTTTGGGCTATTCTATAGCTTATTATCCTCAGAGAAATGGGTTGGAAGAATCATCTAATAAAATTTTAATGACGACAATTAAGAAAGTTTTGACAGAAAACAAGAAAGCTTGGCATATACATTTAAAATATGCTTTATGGGCAAACATAATCGACACTAAGAAATCTATAGGTATGTCTTATTTTCAATTAGTTGATGGTATAGATGTTATTCTTCCTATTAATATCGCTCTTCCTGTGATGAAACTATGGCAGGATGCGAATGAAGAACCAAATGATCTAACAAGAAGAATAAATCAAATAATTGAAGTCCAACGAAATAGAAGAGAAGTGGATGATAAGCTCCAGAAATACCAAGACAAYATGAAATCCATCTTTGATAAGAAAGCTAAAGATAGGGAGTTTCTTCCTGGAGATTTAGTCTTCAAGTGGGAATCCAGAAAAGAAGATGTTGGGAAAAACGAAAATTTTGACCATCTCTGGTTCGAACCTTTCAAAATTGCAGCAGCTGAAGGGAGAAATTCATTCTCTCTTGAAAATTTAAATGGAGAAATTCTCGAGGCCCTTATCAATGGACAGTTTTTAAAACATTTCATGCAGTAATTATTTTTTAGTTTTCATTGCATATACCAGATTGGATTGGAATGACATTGGAAAAAAATGGTTTTTCATTTTCTTTTTTAGAGAATTATTGAAGTATTTTTCAATGCTAAATTTATGTAAATATTCTCAAGAAAATAATGTTTTCAAATTTATTTCAAGAAAAACAAAAATAAAATATATTTTTTCTACAAAAGATAAATCACCTTTTACTATGCAAAATAAAATTCATTCGGTAGGTAATAAAACAATACTTCTTCTGTCAAAAATATCTGAAATTTTCATAAAATAAGACCATCAAAACATAATAACAGTCTTTGAAAACTAAAGGTTCAAAAATTATATGTTTAAAGTCTGATTTAATTTCATAGTTTCAAAAACAAAAAACAAGGAATATATGGAAGATTGCTAATGACTACTGATATGAAATGCATTTTCATTATGTATTGCTTCTTTTCCTTCCACAGAATCCTCTAACTTTTGAAACTCCACTTTTTCTTGTAGAGCCAATTATCGTGGTTCTTCAACAACATTTTGACGATCTTCTAGAAGTAAATCTTCTTCAAAAACATGAGATGATGCTACAGATACTCAAGACTCGTCTGATTCCACGGGAATATTCATTTGAGGTTGTTGTCTGCGAACAATTCTCAACTGGTGGAGATAAGAATTTAAATGATCTTTGTTTTGACCCACTGCTCTTGTTACAATCACCATTTCTTCCTGATGTCGCAATTCCTGAGATTGAATACGCTGATGAAGTTGAAAATTCGAAGTCTCAAGCTCTTCAATTTTTTCTGACTGCTCCCAAACCTTTTCATGGAGAATAAAGATTGCACAATCGACACACTCACAGTCATCACACTCAACACTCATTTTTTTCCCTTCTTCGGACTCTCTTGAATTAGGTGATAAACGAATACAATCCCTTGTCCAAAAAACTTCAAAAGAAAAAAGGTAAGATTTCCTCTTCTCCCTTATTGTTTAAGTAAAAGTGAAAATTTGATTGAAATAGATATGAGGGATGTTTTCCCATGAATTAAAGATATCATCATCATCTGATGAAAAGATTGGAGAAGCGGGGAAAAATACAATCTCAAACATCATGTTCATTGGGTATAAGATCATCTCTGGTACGAAAATAAATTATTAAATATAAAAAATCAAAACGGTTAGAAAGTGACTACGGGACAGAGCAAATTAGAAGTCTCATCTGACATAGAAACTTGTATGAAATTACGATTCTTTAGATTAAGAGGTTTTGAATGTTTGATATAATTATTTCTCCTTCTCTCCCTAGTTCTTTCAATAAACAATATTCTTTTTTCTTTCCCATCATATTGATCCCTGTAGAAATGATAAAACTTAGCCTAATACTAAAAACTTAGAAGCATATTTTCAAAATAGGTTGGGCAATTTTTTTTTATGTTTCTTTAATTGTAATTGAAAAAGTATTTCTAGGCCAATCCTAGTAAATTTAGCTCTAATATCATATTTTAGCTGACGAATTTGCTTAAGGTTTATCCCTGAAATGAATAAATTTTCCCAAAAAATTAACTTATAGGTGAAGGTATACTTAGAATTGGAAGAAAAACTAATCTCAGAGTATTCTTAAAATTGCAGACAAACCTTCTTTTTCATTAAGATCTTAAACAAATGCCATCCCTTGTATTTTACATACAAATTGATTGCCCCCACTTCAAAGTAATAAAATCAAAGACAGATGGTGAAAGGAAATTCACAAATTGATTTCCCCCATCTTGTCCCAATAGAGATGATGAAAGGAAATTCATATATTGATTTCCCTCATCTTGGTTAAATGAAAGCTTGTTTTTGAAGTGGTGAAAGGAAATTCAATTAAGGGAGATATAGATAACTTCATCGGCGTACTGAACAGGCTCGCTGGTAGTGAAGCAATATATATGATATATGTAAGGTTGTCTTACACATCTATATAATATACTCTGTTACCTAGTTATTTTTCAATAATATTTATATCCTGAACGGACACTAATGCTCGAGCAACACATGTCATTAATTCTTGGAAGCACGTTTATGGCATTTTAGAGTTGGAAATTTCTCTTTGTTCTGATGATTCAACGAAAGAAGAAGATGATACATTTTCAGCTAAGTTAAGGCATGTGGCTAAGTCCGAACTACATAGAGTTGTTGCTCGGCCGAAACTAATTCCATATACCGATATGATAAGTCGGGCCTTAGAACACGTGGATATCCCAACAAGAACCATCTACAATCACCAAAAGACCATCGTCGACTCTTTTCGACATGAGGACATTCAAGTAATGTACAAATTAACTCTTAACCCCAAATATACTTACAATGCATCATTTATAATGAAGTTTGAGGATGAGGAATGCACTAAATATGATAGAATTATCCATGATATAGTAAAATCTTGGTGGGGAAAGCAAAATAA